>APFE031233823.1:25838-87875 GCA_000404065.3 Pinus taeda
ATATTTCCTTAGAAATACTCTTCTCATGCCATCCCAATCAACTATAGCATGCTCACCAAGCCTCATGAACCATCTTAAGGCTGATGCCTTTAATGTCGCTGGGAAGAGTCTAAGCCTATGGGCATCATCCGTATAGCCATATGTTCGACATACAATGTCAAACTCGAATAAGAATGAGTCTGGATCTTCTGAAGCCACACCATAAAAGTTAGGTAGCACAGATGGAGGTATGTTCTTCATTTTGATCTCATCATCTTCTTGTGGTTCATGTATAGGAAAAGGAAAAGTTGACTCTTCTTCGTCTCTATGTCCTTGATGTGGTACTGATCCATCTCCTTCCTCAACCATTCTAATAGGTTTCTCTTTGTCAGAGTCGCTTGTTTTAAAGAGGAGATTAAAGAAAGATTTTTCGGTCACTGTGCTACTTTCTCCTTGTGTGGAAGACCTAGGGAAAGTACTTCTTCTGCGATTTATGTGTTAATAAAGTTTGCATTTCGATGAGAGTAAGTCTCTGTCATGAATTTTGTTTATCCTCTAATGCTTGTATGATGACCTCCTCAGCTGGTGTTGAATTCCTTAAAGAGTCTGCTCCTGATGATGATGGGTTAGTTTTTGAATGGTGGGGGGTTCTTATGAATCTACCCTGATTGTCTCTAAATCTAGGCATAAATGAACATGACTTTAACTGTGTTTTTGTTTATTTTTGCTTATTGAATTTTTTTTTTTCAATCCTTTAAGTACGCCTCCCCGACAACGGCGCCAAAATGTAGTGTCCTATCTAGGGTGCTAGACTGGGCTAAATTTATTATCGACCAGGGTGCGTAGACTTAGAGGCGTGTGCCTAAAATATATAGACATAAAGGATCTCATCTAAGCCTACTCTTCCTAATTACAATGCTATGATTTGATTCAATATCAAACTATCAATCAAATATCAACTAAGCATCAAACTATGTATCATTATCAGCTAAGGTTCAATTCATAACATGCTGTGTATCACTGTAATTAAAGTTTTGGTCTCCTTACAGAGACATCAAACACAAAACCTTTGTTCAATGCTACTCAACATTCATGAACATTCATTACAATCATGCAAAGTGAAAATCGTAAGCATACAGTCCATGACAGTGCTTTACAAGGCAACCCTGGATTGAATCCCTTATAGGATATAATTCACGATCCAAATGGTAGTCTATTCAAGTGCATGCATAAACATATAAACATCGCATGCATAAACATATAAACAATGCATTCATAAATACATAAATATAAACATCGATTTAATCACTGTGCATATATATCAATATCAAATACCAATCAAATGCTCTGACTGTAAACGCAATTAAAATGACACTGTAAACGCAATTAAAATGACAACAGTATACCATGTACGCAGGGCCCGTCCGCGTTCTTGATATACTGAGCTTGTTATCCCACGATCACCGAATTAAAACAACGCACTGTAATTATAATGCAAGTCTTATTTGTATTAAGTCGAAGCTCTGTTCATGAAGCGACAAGTAAAAACGTAACCGAACATACAACCGGGTTCAAACTTATATTTACACATGGTTCACATCCCTTGAAAATGGATGTACATTCATGAGCAGCTGTTGCCGCTTTTACCAAAACACAAAATGTTTCTATCCTAGCTTACACATATATAAAAAAAGAAACAACTAAAAATCGATCTGGATTGTGACTGTGTGTTGTTGCTGCCTTTGTCGCCAACATGCCATAGTTGACCAGTCGTTGACCGCGCATGTAGGAGGGTTGTTTCCGCTGGGGAATAGGTGCTCATCCATGCTTGGACATTCCGCTTTTCACCCATACCTTTCGCTCTGGCCTGGCTGTCATGCCACATGTCAAACAATAAGCCATTTTACAGGATGTTGGGACTTCCTGTAGTCATTTTGCCCAAAACTCCTAATTTATTAACACAAAACCCTTAAATCAATTTAAATGCAATTCAACAACTATAAGACTATTAATTAATCAATTTCCAAGGCATTTGAGGGATAAATGATGAAAAGAGGTAGGCAATTGTCATGTTTTGGGAGGGAAAAAGGGGTCATAGAATGGTACCAACAATTGTTGTTATGCCTATAAATATTATTATATTAACCATATCCTCACTCTCGCACTCAGTTTGAGAGAGGATAATTTCCCTTTATTTATTTATATATAGAGCATAATGTAAGAGCCCTATCCTAGGGTCTGCTAACGGATCTAATTTCTTCTGAAATTAAATGCGATAAGAGGCTTTAACTTACCTACTTACACTGCTTTCAACAAATAAAATTTTACCAATTACATTCTAATCAACATAAATTAAGGTGAATATTTCATTCTAATTAACTTTACAAGAGTAGTCTATGGAGGAATACTTGTACCGGTGGCTGATGGAGATACCTTTGTCCTGCTGCTCCTCTTTACGGACCCAACCGGATTTACCTCCCAGCCAACTAAGAAATAATCCCTAGCCCAGGAAACCTCCACAGGTTCCCTAGCCCTCCGAGCCCAAGTCCAACCAGATGTAGTGTGTGTGTCCAAATGAAAGATTCAGACCAAGATAACAATACTTCCCTCCTCTCAACAACCCAAGAAACCTCCACAGGTTCCTAAGGTCTCAAAAAATACAAGTAGTCCAAACAATCACAACCAATCCCACAATCCTAAGCAAGACCCAACCCCCCTTTTTCTCCCTCCCCCCTTCCCTTTTATACCCTTCTTCCCTTCTCCATCTCAACCACCTCTCATTAATGTCATTAACTTCTCATCCATCCTTACAGTTGACTTCTCTTCTCCCAAGTAAGCTAGGAGTACATTTGGAAATGTGACATGAATATAAAATTGAGAATTTAATGGGAAAGAACCATGTCTTCTTCCAAGTAAATCTGAAAAGTACATTTGGGAATGTGAGGTGAATATATATATTGATTAAATGGAGAGGACTATGTCTTCTCCCAAGTAAATGTGAGAGTACATTGGAGAATGTGAGATGTAATTACTTGGAGAGGACCATGTCTTCTCCTTAGTAAATGTGAGGGTACCTTGGGTAATGTGAAATGAATATATATATTGATAATGAGTTGGAGAGGACTATGTATTCTGGTACATTGGGGAATGTGAGATGAATACATATATTTTTGAAATAATGGAAGGAGACCATATCCTACCTAATATTGAATTTGAGAAGTTAAGTGGGGAATTTGAATAATGGAAATCATGAATTTTATATTAGATCAATATTTCTCAATATTTTAAGATATTAACAAAATTTGTAGGATAAGATTTAAGTGGGGCATTACACATAATGTTAGTTGATAATGAAAAATGAGCATAACATTTAGATAATTTGTTAATGATTATTTTGAAATATATAGAAATAACTTAATAACTCAATTTTAGAGGTATTTAATAAAGGTAAATTCTATTTTTATAAGTGATTAACAAATTATTTACGAATAAGGGGTAGACCAACTAGTTTGTGTGGGGTTTAGTTCCTACCAGGTTATAGGTTCAAATCACATGGGGAGGGGTTGAAGATGGGAGCTACCTTTGGGGGAATAAAATTATCCCAAGGGATGTCCAAGTTCGGTTGAACTTCACACAATCCTGGTGATAGCATCCCACTCGTGGGCAAGTTGTTCTTCCAGTGCTTCCATCCAACATTGGCTTCACCGCTCAATGGCTTTACCACTGGTCAGATCATCCTTCCATCCAAAATTGGCATGGCACTAGTGGCCAAATCATTAAAATTGGCATGGGACTAGTGGGCAAATCATTTTCCATCCAACATTGGGACTGGCCCCGCTTAAGATTAGCCCAGTTACAAAAAAAAAAGGAATGAAGAAAAATTATTTAGATGGTGTGATTTTCATAGTTATAAATTGATAATTAAATTATGATAAATTTTATTAAAAACTATTAATTTTTGTAAACATTTTTATCACATTTAAAGAATAAAATATATATATCATGGTAAATTTAGTGATAAAATGTTTACCTTAAAAGAATCAATTTTCCCAAAAAAAACTCATAAATTAACATACTAATATTTTTATTTAAATAAAATATATACCATCATTTTTTCCCTAAAGAAAAAATCTCATAAATTAACTTACTAATATTTTTATTTAAACAAAATATATGCTAGCCTAGATCCATTTTAACTGTGAGGGACCAAATCTTTTGAGATACAAATATCTTGAGATGAAAAGAGATTCCACTAGATCCAAGCTAAGATGGATCTAGACTGGTTTAATTCCCTCTTTTAAATAAGCAATATTCCACTTGAATACTAAAGTCAATATTATGGGTTCTCATAAATTTAGAGCTCAAAAATCACTAATAACTTGACCAAATCAAATTTACCCTAAATATCCAACAAAAATCATTAAAAATAAAAAAATTCTTTTAATATAAAATTCTTTTTATTTTATTTTAATTAAATGTATAAAAAACATGCACTATATTACTTTAAAAACTTTTAAATACAATTACAATCTTTTTCAAAAATTAAAAAAAAAAAATAATAATAATAAATAATAAAATTCGGCATATATATTTTTTATCACTTTTCCTTATCATTCTTATCACCTTTCTTATTACCTCCTAACATTTTTAAAATAAAAATATATAGTAATTTTATAATAATAGTAATAATAAATTCCAACATATATTCCTATTTTTAAACACCACCACGTTTGCAACTCTCTTTTATTTTTTATCCATCCACGTAGCATCAAACTACAAAATTATATCTAAACAAAATATTCGAAAGAAATTATCTTTTTTATTATACTTTGACCTTGTATCCATCCACGTAGCATCAACCTACAAAATTATATCGAAACAAAATCATCGAAAAAAATAATCTCTTTTATGATACTTCGACCTGTAACGGTTGAAGAATGAGTCTTGCAATTGCAAAATGTGAACATGGTTCACACTTGGCCCTTGGTTTTGTAATCATGTATGTCTTCGCCACAAGGACTCTTTTGTGTTATATGAATCATGATAAGAGGTGGGTAAATAATTCCAATGGAATCTTTAGAACTTTTCATCTAAGTTATTTAATTAAAACGTGTATTTTAATAATTTATTTATTAAATTTTTTTTTATTAAGTTTGATGGTTTTTTTTAATATAAAGTAAATTAATACCATATAAAATTGGTTAGGTGGTCTCAACTTGCTTAGTGGGAAACTAAGTTTGTTGGCCACCTATCTGCATTATATGTTATCTAGTAGCAAAAAATTTAAGTTTCTTTATCCAAGCAATCTAAGTTTCAATTTGTTGTCCACTTCCATACTCAGTTCTACATACATATGTAAATGCATAGACAAATTTAAAAGCTAGCCGCATATATAAACAAAATTATCATAAAGTAGGCATGTTAATCATGTTGTTCAGCTGACGCTAATTCCACCGGTGTTAGATCTTTGGCATTTGTTTCGAGCAGCTCTGTTTGAACCAGAATGCATGGTTGGTGCTGCTCAATTCGACCAAGGCGAATGTCTTGTTTGTGCAGTTGAAATTGCACCTTCTGAAATTCCTGCTTGTAGTTTGGCATTCCCTAAACCGTGACTGCCATGTCTATTGAGATCTGCTTCATCACCTTTCCCAATAGGCTTTTCATCAACCAGTGCAAGTAGAGGGTCTATTTGAATTGGGTGATTCTCCCTCTTGCATTCCCACAATCCGAGACGAGGACTCTCTAGTCCTCCAACTCTACATTTGTCTCACTCTCCTACTTCACTTCTGCCTCCCATTCTTCTAACAATTTTCTAATTTCTTCATTAGTTCCTTCCTAGTAGGCAGTTGTCACTTCACTGATTAAATGCTCAACAGACATTTGACCTCGTCGGCTACTCGAAGAGCCAAGTTTTGTGTCATGCTTGGCCTCTCAAGGGCTCTTACCTTAGCCTCAGGTCTTTGCTAGTCAAGCCATAATCTCATTGACCGAGTCCTTTGTAATGTGAGGCAGATAAGTCGGTTTACAAACTGTAACCTTGTCGGTCCTGGAATTTCCTTGTGCCGGGGTGGGTTTACCACGTGACAGACCTGCTTTGCATACAAAACATTCAATTGTCCAATTAATCTTCATTTTGTTACTGCAGAGTTCATGTATATGGGTGGTAAGATTATGTATCTCCATTCCCCCAGCTTCACACCCCCTCCTAGTGCTCATAGTTGCGTGCCCCTCATGGTCGCAGGCGAGAACCGCAGAGAGGCCCTACCCAGACCCTGCACAAGTGGTTCCAAGTCCCAATTGAAGCCCTCCCTTAGCATTACTCATGCATGTAATATCCCCTCAATCCCAGTTACAGAGACCCAATTGCCTTCTGGCCATCGACCCAACCTGATTGTATTGCCCTTTGTTGCCAGCCCGACAAGCGAAATGGGAGCCAACACAGGCGCCAACCATCCCCAAACCTCGTAACATAGCCATCGCATACCCTCCTTCCCATTCTGCCATAGCCAGTCTCAATTCCCTACCAAGTTTCATGCCCGCAGTGTTTCTCCTCCTTCTCCCCAATTCCCAGGTCCCTACAATCCCCCCTTTGGATGTGCATGGTCACAAGACATGGGTTTCCTCCTAGAATACAGGTGTACAGGTAGTCAATATCCCCATAGCCCAACCCCCGGCGTTGCCAGTGACGCAACTGCATGCTCCTACACTATGCTCCCTACTCAGAACCAACATAATTCCCATACGGGATAGGAGTATCTCAAAACAGAGTGAGATTGTAAGGATGCTCGACGGATTACAAAGGCAAAAGCAGACTATCGCCACTAGCCTATGCCTCCAACCCCTAACATCCTTACACTCCTTCCCCAATATTCTTCCCATCTCCCTCAAACGAAACCAGAAACAGGGCAGCATAATGAGATGAGAGAGGTTGCCAATAACATACCTAGTTTCCTTCGCTTGCATAAGGTGCGTTCTTATTGCTCGTGGAGCCACTGTACCAGCCCACCGCTCCAATCTCCTTGCACTTAGTGATTCTGGTGCTCACTACACTTCTCTCCAGGGCGATTACAAACTAAAACTCTTCCCCTTCTTTCATTGTCACCTTTCCTTAATACATTGTCCATCATCATGCAAAGAGCCACCGCACCCATCACCTCGAGCATGTGGGGGGCGGTGGTTCTGTACCTCACAGTACCTTCCATTAACATCGCTTTAATGAGGTGATCTGCCGGCTCGCATCCCGATCGGGGGTATAATTTATTTATCTAATTAAGTTGTTGTATTTTCATAATTTATTTTATGATTTGGATTTATTTTAAATAGTTTAAAGAAATACTTGTTATTTTTGTAAAGTAGAGATTAATTTTTTATTGAATATATTATTGTAGTGGTTTTCGACCTTAAAAAATATTTTATTTTATATTTTTACTAAATAGAAGATGGGGTGTTTATTTACATGGAATTAAAAAATAAAATAAAAAACTCTTATTGAGATTATAATGTAGTTTTGCAAAGTAGAGGCAACATGTTTTTAATTAAATCCAAGTCTTTTTTTTATATTGTTAAATTGATTCACTTATTGTGATTGAGTAAGAGGTAATGGTTATTGGTTGAAACATTAATTCGAAAGTGAGTTTTAAAAAAAACAAACAAACAAACAAAACAAAACAAAAAACAAAAACAAAAACTTGGCATTAATTAATTTGATTAAAATAATGAAGTAAATGATTATAGGTTATTTGTGATATTTTAAGTTGTGTAAGCTTTAAACACTTGAAATTTAATGTAAATTAATAATTCAAATTGAATCTTCATAATTTTTCATGTGGTAAAGTTATTTAATTAAAATGTTGTATTTTAGTAATTTATTTTATGAATTGGATTTTTTAAGAAATAATTGTCTTTTTTTACTTAATTTTATATTTTGTAAAATGATATATTAAGTTCATATTGAATATATTATTGTAATGGTCTTGGGTCTTAAAGATTGTTTTACTCTTTTTCTTATGAACTAGAGGATGGGGTGCTTGGTTACATGGAATTAAAAAATAAAAAATAAAAACTCTTATTAAGATTATAATGTAGTTTTACAAAGCATCGTAGAGGTAGCTTGTTTTTAATTTCAATCAAAGCCTCCTAAGAGGTGAGGGTTATTCGTTGAAGCATTGATTTGAAAGTGAGTTTTTTAAAAAAAGGACCTAAGATTAATTAACTTGATTAAAATGATAAAGCAATTGATTATGGGTTATTTGTGATATTTTAAGTTGTATAAGCTTTCAACACTTGAAATCTAATGTTAATTACTAATTAATGCTTGATTAAAAATTATAGCTAGTTTTAATACTCTTATGAATTTATAACAAAAAATGTGCATTTAATGTTTATGTCCTACATATCTTGATTAATCTCTAACTTGGTAACTTTGGAAAGATCATGAGGTGACTTGCTCTGATCTCATTGGCATTATCCTTGGTTGGTACTTGTTGACCCAAACACATGGCCTTTCTAAATGGCTTGGCTTGAGCATTAGGCTACTTTAACTGTCCTACCACCTTCCTCCTATACATCAACCTCCCATTTAATGCATATTTTTAGCATGGCATTGGTAATGTTCCCCTCTAGACATACCTGCTAACAAGTGACATTAAATCATTAGATAAGTGGCCACATTAAGGATACAAAGCTTTGACTACGTTTGTAATGCTTGGAAAAAGATCTTGTCATGTTGATCCTCCTTTAATAGTGGACCCCTGATCGACATGAACATAATAAACTTAAAACATGAATTGATTTAGGGTTGAACCCTATAATGGAGGGTTGTTAATAGATGCGAGGTGCAATTTTTTGGTTTAGTATTTAGCATAGAACTTACGGGTTGTGACATTATAGGTGTGACATCTAATACCCAATTTTGTCCCTTATGATGTACATAATATAGTTTGTAAAACATGTACATATGTAGATATTTTCCACAAAAAAAATCACCTCATGGTGTGTATGTCTACGTATGTTGACAAAAATGGGATATATATATATATATATATATAAACTATTTCTTTTAGTTCAAGGAAACCCTTGTGGACTTTCCTGCATTTAGTGGATGGTACTCAACATAAACCCTTCATTATTCATTATGACACATAACCCAATACGAACATCGAGTGAGGTATGCAAAACTTGAGGGATCAACCCCAAGACCTATTACATGAAGCTCAAAGCAATTAATGGCACAAGTTATCCCACCCCGCACGCATGCACACATTAAAACATGTATTTTAATAATTTTTTATCTAATTTTTTTTAGCTTGGTCAATCCTTCTTTTTCATTAATATAAAGCAAATTAGCACCAAATAGAACTAGCTAGGTGGCCTCAACTTGCCCAGTGGGAAACCAAGTTTGTTGGCCACCTACCTCCATTATATGCGATCTAGTAGCAAAAAATCTTTAGTCCCTCTATCCAAGCAATATAAGTTTCAGTTTGTTTTCCACTTCCATACTCTAGAGTTCTACATACATATGTAAATGCATAGACAAATTTAAAACTAGTCACATATATAAACAAAATTATAAAAAATAAGGCATGTTAATCATTTTGTTCAACTAACACTGATTCCACTGGTGTTGGATCTTTGGCATTCGTTCTGGGCAGCTTTGTTTCAACCAAAATGCATGGCAGGTGCTGCTCAATTTGACCAAGGCGAATGTCCTATTTGTGCAATTGGAACTACACCTTCTGAAATTCCTACTTGTAGTTTGGCATTCCCTAAACCATGACTGCCATGTCTACCGAGATCTGCTCCATCACCTTTCCCAACAGGTTTTCAATCAACCAATACAAGTAGAGGTTTTGTTTGAACTAGGTGATTCTCCCTCTTGCATTCCTAGGATCCGAGACGAGGACTCTCCAATACTCCAACTTTGTATCTGTTTCACTCTCCTACTTCACTTCTGCCTCCCATTCTTCTAACAGTTTTATAATTTCTTCATTGGTTCCCTCTCGGTAGGCAGTTGTCGCTTCACTGACTAAATGCTCAATAGAATTCCGACTTCGTTGGCCACTCGAAGAGCTAGGTTTTATGTCGTGCTTGGCCTCTCGAGGCTTCTTACCTCGACCTCGCGTCTTTGTTGGTCGAGCCATAATCCCACCGACACAATCCTTTGCAATGCAAGGTAGATAGCCGATTTATGAATTATAACCTAGTCGGTCTTGGAAGTTCCTTGTGTCAGGGTGGGTTTACCATGTGGCAGACCTGCTTTGCATACAAAACATTCAATTGTCCAATTAATGTTCAATGTGTTACTATAGAATTCATGTATACGGGTTGTAAGATTGTGTATCTCTATCCCCCCAACTTCACACCCCCTAGTGATTGCAGTTGCGTGCCCCTTATGGTCGCAGGTGGGAACCATAGAGAGATCTTGCACAAGTGGTTCCAAGTCCCAATTGAAGCCCTCCCTTAGCATCGCTCATGCATGCAATATCCCCCCAGTCCCAGTTACAGAGACCCAACTGCCTTCTGGCCATCAGCCCAACCTGATTGTATTGCCCTTTGTTTTCATCCCGACAAGCGAAATGGGAGCCCAACGCAGTTGACCAACCATCCCCAAGCCCCTTATGTAGGCTCCGATTGTATTTGGACCCCTTAGACTCCTATATATAGAAAGGAGGTATTGTCATTTGTATCATCCAAGAATTTTATTTGTGTAATGTAAAGGAGGTTTCCCCCTTAAAGAGATTGATTTTGAAGTCGTTGATCTATCTTTTCTTCTCTTTTATGAGCTGGTTTCCTAACATTTGGTATCAGAGGTTTGGATTCTAGGGTTTCGCTGCTCCAAATAGGTCATCATGGAATTTTCGCTATAACTTTTTCTCTACAAAGTTTCAGAAGCTAAAAAAACCCATTTGAGCCAAAATCATTTTGAACCTTAGGCCCAAATTTCAAATCTTGTTTTGCTACATTTTCGAAGATATGGTCCAAGACATTTAGGGTTGTTGCAAGCTCCCGAATTACATCCCAAATAGATGACCTTGGGAAAATCGTCATAACTTTCTCTCTAAGAATCAGATTGAAATTTCGTAAGAAGTTATAAAAGGAGGACAAATAGTACTTTTATGTGTATCATTTTCAGGTCTAAAGATCAAAACAGTGACACGTGGAACTTCATAAAAGTTCTCTCTACTGAAAAAGTATATAATAAGGTCATCTTGGCAGATTGGACATAACTCTTTCTTGGAGAATCCAATTTTGATCAAACTGATGGTATTGGAAAGAAGACATAGAGGGCTATTGCAGGTCACAATTTTAGACCTTGAAGATCTGAAATTTTAGAGATACAATAGATTCAAGATCGAGATCATAGAAGTAGGAAAAATAATGACTCGATCAAGAAAATAGAAATACCTAGTAAGGAAAATTGGATGGATGATTTGAAGAATGTGATTGAAACTAAGATAAATAGTTTTTTCTATGCCATGGAAGCTAATATCGATGCTATGGAAGCATATTTGAATAAATGCATGGAATATTTGAAGAAAGACATGGAAGGTTTGAAGGAAGGTGGGACAAAGTTGCTACAAGAAAGGCCTCCTAATGGAGAAAAGGTAGTAGATGAAAATCATGATGAGAACAAAAGTAACGTTAATCATGAATTCATAGAATCTAACGTTGGATTGAAGACCTAGCATATTCCAAATATAGATATGAGTAAGTTTGATGCAAAGGATCCCGTAACATGGATACTACAGATGGAGAAATATTTTGCTCTACATAATGTGAAAAACACACCAAAAGTTACATATTGCATTTTTATATTCATAACCAAATCAGTTTGTATGGTATAGAGGGATTTGTTCTCGTAAACAATTTGTCACCTGGTCGATTTTCACGGAGGAAATGATAGCACATTATGAGGATACAAAGAACAATACCTTCTTTAGCTAATTGACAAATCTTAAACAAAAGGATTCAATGGCAGAGCACATTGAGGACTTCCAAAAATCGAATATAAGGGTAAATGATATTCCAGAGAAGCATGGGATTGAATTATTCATAGTGATTTTAAATGATAACATCCAACATGAGGTTCACCTTTGGGAACCTGATTCATTAGAGAAGGCATACAGGTTGGCAAGAAAAATTGAAAGCAAAATTATGGCAACAAGGAAGCGTACCACTCATAACTATAAAGATGGAAGTGTTGTTGCTCCTAGCCTTTCACCACCCACAAGGTTGACACCAAAACAATTGGAAGAAAAAAGAGAAAAAGGGCTTTCTTACAATTGTGATATAAAATACACTAAAGGTCATAAGTGTGCTCAGAAAAAATTAATTTACATAGATGGGGAAGAAGAGCAAGAAAAGGAACAAGAAATGTAAAAAAAAAAGGATATACACCAGGAAACAATCCTAGAGAAAGAAGAAATGAATATGACCATATATTGTAATGAATTGACATGAATTACCACTCCTCAAACTCTCAAGATAGAAGGGCATATCAAGAAGAAAAAGGTAATAGTGTTGATTGATTCGGGTAATACCCATAATTTTATTCATTGTAAGATAGCCAAGGAATTGAATTGCTTCAAATATCCAGCACTAGAGTGTCAAGTAATGGCTGCAAATGGAGGAACCATAAATTTCTCTAGAAAGTGCCATAATATCAAGCTATCCATGGGAGAATATGTTTTGAATAGTCCTGTAGGTTTTAACCCCGTACAAAAATTACCAGCACACGAATTCTAAAAACAAAAAATAAACAATGGCGAGATCATAACAAATAAAACAAATATACACAGAGATTTTCCCTTGGATCCCAAAATCGGGACTATCACATTGATTTTTCATTATGTTCCTTTCAATGTTACAATACATATATTTACATGTCGAAGCATCCATAAACCCAATCCATTAACTCTAGATTGGAAAATAACTATAGTTACATTGACCATATCTATAAAATACCATGGGCCGAAAACCATCGTACCCAAAACCATGTGTGAAATCCATGCACAAAACCATGGGTAGGTCCGCCCACCGAATATAGGGTCCAAATAAAATTTTCCTGGGTGCTGCCCCGAACCCCATAGAGGGGAGCTACCGCCCCCCTCAAACCCCCCGACAATGGGGCTACCACCCCCTCGTTGTGCCTGGCACAACGAAGGGGGGACTAGTCATGGAAAGCATATAACACAACCCAACAAGTACAATGCTTTCCATTCCAATGGGTGGTTCAGATGTTGTACTAGGAGTCGAAAGGCTACAATCTTTAGGTACAATAGCTTTTAATTTTCAAGAACTTTTTTTGAATTTTTTTTGGGAAGGACAAGAAGTTGAATTAAGGGGTATTTCAAGGAAAGCGAGAAAGATAATCAGCTCTAATAGCATGAAAAAACTTCTAAATAAAGAGCAACGGGGCATATTTGCACAATTATGTTCACTAGAGGTTCCCACATGGAAATCATCTATATCTCTAGATCTCCAAAACATTTGGACAATCATTCCAAGGTATTTGAGACTCCCAAAGGCCTCCCGCCTATTCATGATCATGATCATGCTATTCATTTGATTCCAGGAAGTGTTCCCCCAAACATCAAGCCTTACAGATATTCATATGCCCAAAAGAGTGAAATTGAACATATGGTTGCAGAAATTCTAGAGGTTGGTATAATTCAACCTAGTCAAAGTTCTTTCTCTACTCCAGTGGTATTGGTACACAAGAAGAATGGATCATGGTGCATGTGTCTAGATTATAGGAAGATCAACAAGCTTACTATTAAATATAAATCTCCCATTCCTGGCTTGATGAATTATTGGATGAATTACATGGAGCAATTTAGTTTACCAAGTTGGGTCATCGTTTAGGATATCATCAAATCAGAATGAACACTGAATACATTCCAAAAACAACATTTAGAACTCATGAGGGTCATTATGAATTTTTGTTCATACCTTTTGCCCTTACTAATGCACCTTATATATTTGAAGGTTTGGTGAATTTCATTTTCAAACCCTTCCTTAGAAAATTTGTGTTAGTATTTTTTGGTGATATACTAATCTACAACAAGTCTTGGAAGGATCATGTTCAACATTTTGATAGGGTTCTCAAACTATTGGAGGAGAAACAATTATATGCAAAAATCTCTAAATGTTTCTTTGGAGTACAAGAGGTGGAATATTTGGGTACTCAGTTAGCTCATAGATCATCTCATCATCTTCAATCTAATGGGAAAACTGAGATAATGAACAAATGTTTGGAAGGATATATTCATTGATTTGTATCTAATAAACAGACACAATGGGTTAAGTGGTTGCCTCTGGCTGAATGGTGGTATAACACTTACTTCCATACTGCAACAAAAAAGACCCCATTTATGGCACTTTATGGATATCATCTATTGTCCATCACATCATCTTTGAAAGAAAATTCTAAGGTTCAAGCAGTGGAAGATCACATCGAGCATCAACAACAAGTTCTCAAACTCTTAAAGGATAACCTCACTTTGGTGCAAAATAGAATGAAACAACAAGCAGATCAACATCGCAGAGAAAGAAGTTTTGATGTAGGTGACTGGGTATTTCCATGACTACAACCATACAAACAAATGTCCCTCAAGCAAGCTAAGAAGGATAATAAATTATCACCAAAGTATTATGGTACGTACAAGGTGTTATAAAATATTGGTACTATGGCATACAAATTGGAGCTTCCTGCATCTTCCCTAGTGCACCCAATTTTCCATGTTTCATGCTTAAAGAAGATTATAGGTGAGAAGATGCCAGTTCAAACAATATTTCCAGAACTTGACAAGGAAGGAAAAATCATATTGGAATTGGAAGCATGTAGAAAATCTGTGTAGGTTAACCCGATAATGCAATATAAATCAAAGCATAATACTATAACCTACTTCTACTATCAATTTGCGGAAGCTTAAAGATCAAGCTGAACATCATAACCAGAAGAAGAAGAATCAATGGCACAATACACTTAAAAATACTTTGGGGAAAGCCTCAGCTAAAAACCCCACACTATTGTATTATCATACATGGTGGAAATACACAGTGATTATACAAATCCTTAGCTCTCACAGCTAGCCAGCTCTCAGTACAATCCTCACTTGGTAATAGGCAATCTTGGCTTCTCTCCAGCCTGTCTCTCTACCTTCCAAGCTCCTCTTTCCTTGCTATGTTCCTTGTGGATGATTTCCTATTACCAAGTGGAAAACCAAGCCTTCAAAACTGCGCAATCCTCAAGGATGAATCCTTGACTGCATGCATGAGTTTTCTCCATGAAAAAACACATGAAACTAATAGTACATTGTCCTTGAACATTAATCTCAACTGGGTCTTTCTCAGAATAGACATGCATGAGTTTCTGATGAGGGAATCTTTAGTTAACTGGAGTAGCACTAGTTGAGTACATTAATGCATAGACTGACCATTAACTCACTATTATTTCCTCAAACAGTTTGGAACTAATTTAACTGGACTTAACTCAGTAAACTGAGTTAACTAATTACAACTCAAATATAACTCAATCTTATCTCCTTAATTTAAGGGATAACTCTTGCATGACTTCAGAAAGACTTCTAACTTGAATTTCTCCAACTAATTAATTTAAAATAAATTAATTAATTAGACTAATTAATTAATTAATTAAATTAAAGAAACATAAAGACAGAAATTATAATTAATTATTCAATTAATTAATTAAACCAATTAATAAATAATTTAATTATAATTAATTATAATAATTAAAATAAATAAATAATCAAAACAAATAAATTAAAAACTGAAATAAATAAATAAAAATAAAGAATAAAATTAAACTAATATATGTAGGCTTAGTCGGCTTTCACTATTTAGGATTAATTAGGTTTATATATACATTGGTCAGAGGATTCTTCTCTCAAAGAACAATATCTACCATTTTTTGGTCCTGATGATGGATCCCCTTTGGGGTTTGAAACATCGACATGATAAATATGATACTGTGGATAATCCGGTAAATACTACACAAAATAACGACCACGAGAGCTTAAAGTCTTCTAAGAATATTTTTCCATATTAATTATAGGCCCAATGATTAGTGCACCTGTGCATTATGATGCATGACACCACTGCAAAAGAACACATAAATAACATATTTTTAGTCAATACTACTATTATTTAGTATTGAATATCTGATAATAAGGAATCACATATGCATTGAATCAATTTTGATCCCTAGTTCCTACTGGTGTGTCTTCATATTGAGTAGGAAAAAAGAAGACATGAAGATAATATTCATAGATGCAAACAAGCAGAGGAAGTAGTAAATGCAAGCAAGCTATTTAAGCACTACATACAAGCAAGTGGAGTAGGAAGCAAGAATATCTGTGAGTGGAGCCATGGAGGATTGGTAGGTACCATTTGTAAATCCAAACCCCAAGAGGATGGGGAGTTGATTCGAATGGGAATTGTATCTCCTTTGTCAACAACAAAAGGATTCACCACAACCAAATTAAAATATTTTTATCTTCAATATCCACTACTAAGATATAATTTCAATAAATAAGTGATACATGGATGCATGGGCTCCATAATAATAAGATCCTATTCTATAAAAATGATAACATTTATTTTTTTGAACTATCATGATATGGAGAAACATTTTTGACATTATTTGGTTCTTAGATGTTATGGTACATAGAAAAATGATTGATAAAGAAAAAACTAGAAAGTTACTGACAAGTAGAACATATTATGAAAATTTTCCTTACCCTTCAATTGAAAAAATAAGAAACAAATTCCATTTCAAATTTGACAAGTAATTTTTTTATATTAATTTTCATTTGCATATGAAATAATGTTATGCCCTTCTATGACAAGCTATATATCTCTTGAAGGGAAATGACAACTTCAAATTTGAACCATGCTCGTGACTACCTCGATACTCAAGCATTTGTTTAATGTTAAAGTTAAATAAGACTTCCTGATTGTCTAACCACCCGACCACATCCCCAAGTCATGAAGTGACAAACACTTGGTGATTTCAAGTCAAATTTAACGAGTTTTAATGCCCCACCAGTACATGCATGAAATGATAGTTACTCTGCGATATTTTCAATAGATTTACCTTTGATTCTTTCAAGAAACAATTATAGCGCAATAATTTGGGTTTTCCACTCAAAACTTTCCTCTGCCCTATGAAAAGACAATTGATTTTTCAAAAATCTAAATTTTGTTGGTTAGTATAGACCTATATTGATTCTTTGAGTTCAAACTTTCATTTTTTTAAATTATTTTTCTTACTATTCTTTCTTCCTTGTTTACATGTTAAAAATGGTCAAGAAAGGAAAAATGCAAGTTTCAAGTCCTGCAGTCGAAGATATTAAAAGAAAATGAAGGTAGCAGAAGGTCTGAGACTTGAGGATTCTGATTTCAATTCATCCTTCATCTCAGATACAACTTATAAAAATTAGGATGCAAACAAATTTTCTTAGGAAGAATTTTTTTATTTCTTCTAGAAAAGAGAATAGACATAGTCAAATTATGCAAAATGACTATGAGGCAATTAGGAGGACCGAATTGCATAAAATCACAACCAAACCAAATAAGTTTCCATATTATGATATGGTAAGTTTGGATTATAACTCATTCCCATGTTCAAATTTGTTCTATTGTTGACCATAACTAGAATGTCGTTGACTAAGTAGAAGCCTAAGGTTCTTGGTGCTATCTACAAGATTATTCCTCCTGAAATTTTTCTTAACAAAGAATTTTTGGATGAATTTTTTAATAATGTAATTAGCAAAAACAACAAGTATTATAATTTAGTTATCAAGAGTTCGCTTTGTGACCTAGAAGAATCCAAGTTAAAAACATGAAAATATTACCCAATACCAATCTCTGAAAACCCTTACAGATATATAGCCAAGATGCTTTCGAGGTTATATGGAGAAGAAAATCCCAGAGATTGTAAAGTAGAATGGGTTCCTCTCATACATGGAATTAAGAAGCAGTCAAAGAGGTTTAATTGGGCAGATATTTTGTCCCAAAATTTATCGGAAGCTATTACCTTGTCTTTAGCTTCCCCTCATGGTTTTAAACAAGGCTTATTTATGTCTACTTATCTTATGGATGTTGTTATAGCCACAATACCATTCCCATTGATGGGATGGAGTTATACTTCAAACCATCAACATACTATTCAATATTATTGTTCTATCTTGTAGGAAAGAAAATATATATATATATATATATATATAATATATATATATATATTATATATATATTATATTATATATATATATATATATATTTTATGATATATGCAACAACATCATGGTTCCTTTTTATGAAGTTTTGTTTGGAAGAACTCCACCAAGGTTTAGTAAGGACACTCAAGAAGCATTGTCTCAAATCATTGATTGGTTTATAGAAGAAAATTATTCTTATATTAAGACTTATGGAGTGATGTAGGACCTCATGTCTTACCAAGATATATACCTGATAGATTAACAATCATATAGATAACAAACCAAGTTTCCCTTCATGGAGTAGCCAAAATTTGAATATATTGCAAAAGAAACTTTGGCCTAGCTTCCCTATTAAAATTGGTGAGATGGTATTAAAGGATAGGGGACATGGCGTGGTATAGGTGGAAATGTTGCGGCAAATCTGGCTCCATTCACTTTCTCATTTAAGATATGATCTTAAGAATTTTATTATTGATCATTACAAATCAATAAGTCTGTCAAAAGTTTATCCTCATCATAAACCTCCTTATGATTACGTTTTTATTAATGTTCATGATTTTGATCAAGTTGCAGAAAGAGATCATTTCTTGAATATGGAAGAGAATGTTAATTTGCAAAAGTTTAGAGAAGATACTTATTATTTTTATCTCAAACAAAGAAGCCTCATTACTGCAATACCTCTTGAGAATTTGAAATTATCTCAAGGTATTAGTTTTGGTTTATTGATATTCCTACAGAGCTTAATTCTCGACCTATACATGAAGAGAATATTGTGGTCTCAAAACCTCTAGCGAATCCTGATTTTTCCACTTTATTAGAAGCTTATGATCAATCTAATTTGAATGGAAAGAACAAGGAGATTACTCTAAATGAGAAATTGGAAAATTATTAAAGCATAAAGCAAGAAGCAATTCAAAAATAGACTATTTATCTACCAGAGAAATTGATGATAAATATTGAGTCACTTGATCAAACAACTCGGCCAGAACATCATACAAAAGTGGATTCTTCACATTATGAAAAGGTTAAATAACTAAGTGAAGCTAAAATTACTATTTAAACAATTTTTTAGGATATTAACGAGGTTCAACAAATTTCATTGCCAATAACTCGAGAAATTCAATGCATTGATGAGAAACTGGTTAAAAATGTTTTACAAAATATAGATTCATCATGCAGGTAATGAAGGATTTATCTCTAGGAATCTCATTGACTCCTATTTCAACCAATATTCCTTTTATTTCCTCTATTTTTAAACCACTTTTTAAATTTCAAACAATTATTAAAATAGTTCCATATTCAAGTGAGTATTATTTTAATTCTCAAACAAAATTTGTGGTTAAGAGATCCATAAAGAGAAAGCATGGTTCTTTTAGATAGTTTTAGAATTGAGTTGGAAATATTTAGGAGATCATAAAGATAAATCAAAGGAATCAACCAAGGCTATTGGGGCTTTTGTAAGCTACATTCAGCATATAGTTGGTGAGTTATATGAGGATTGTGAAAAAAATTGAATAAGATTAAGGAATTGGAGGCAAAGTTGGAAAAAAGTAAACTATTCAATGAGGAACAATGGAAAATTCATTCCACAATTCTAAGAGAGGGTTTTGATTTAATAATCTAGCAAATAGAAGCAAAGAATAATTAGTGATATAATAATACCTCGAGAAGTTACTTCAAGACCAAAGTTCGTTAGTGGTATAACTAGCAATTGCCCCAAAAGGTACAAAGAGAAGCCGATAGGATTATTAAATTGGAATTGTTGAATTTTTCTAGAAGAATTAATTGGTTTGTGGAAAACCTTGTTTTCTTGGACTGGATCATTGTGCAATTACTTTTCTTTAGATGTTTTGTTTATATCTATATTACAAGCAACACATTGAATGTCTTATTTCATTCCTGCTATCCTTACTAATATCCTTTCCGTGCTTTTTCTTGATCAATTTGATGAAATATTCCATTATCCTTTGGTCAAAGTCCTCCCCTCCATATTAGTGTACATCCCGTTAAGTTCAAAACTCGAAAGCCAACCAGAAAAGTCAAGGATAACCACTGGGCACATATTCAAATTCGTAATGTAAAACTGGCAGACAGAGTTTAGACAGATTACCTCCAAGATGGGTATCACCGTTTGTAGCGAAAACCTCAAAAACTCCATTGTCAATAGTCAGAACGTTGACATCAAATGTGCCGCAGCCAAGATAAAAAAACAAAAATATTTTTCTCTCCACCCTTCTTGTCCAAGCCATAAGTTATTGCTACAACTGTCGGTTTGTTGATAGTACGAGCTACATTCAAGCCAGCAATAACACCAGCATCCTTCATTGCTTGGCGTTGTGCATCAGTGAAATAAGTTGCGCAAGCCCACAAGCCCACAAGTTAATAGTCACAACGCAGTTAACAATTGGTTACCCACAACCTCATAAAAAAAAGAAGCTGAAAAGAAAGCATACCAGGGACAGTCACCACAACATCCTTTATAGTCTTGCCAAGGAATGCTTCCGCAGTCTCCTTCATCTTAGTCAAAATCATAGCACTGATTTCCTAAGGGCTAAATACCTTTGTCTCTCCATCTCGAACCTGAACTTGAATATAAGGTTTCCCATCTTTGTTCACAATCTTGTATTGTACCAATTTCATATCCTTCTGAACTTCTTTGTCTTCAAACCTATATAAAACAAATGTTTTCATTTAATTGTGCTCATCAAGTAAAAGTTATAAATCATTTTCTTGAAGTTTGGACGGGTCAAAAATCAAATCCTAATTTGACCCCAACTAGAATGTTGCTCGACCTCTAACTTAACATGCCAATTTCATGACTGCCACCCTTGTGGGTTCAATATTAAGGCTTGAAGTGGAATTGCAATAAATATAATTGTCTAATAAATAATAGCTTTCACACACAATGGGAGGCTTTATTGGGCTTGGGGGAGAAGGCTCAGGGTTTGGAGGGTTGGCACCCTTCTTTACAGTGTAAGATGCCTCCATTGCTATACCACAAATACCTATTGAAGCTTCTGCAAGGTTCCTCTACACTCTGATGAATCCCTCCTCTCCCCAGCTCTTTTCCCAAGAATTCTTAACAATCCAGTAGTCTATGCCCGACTCTGACCCATCGCTCACCAGAGTCACGCAGTGGTCTAGCTGGGTTCCGCAGGCACTAATGAACACACCGTGGAGGTAGATTCCATGGAAAATTAATCAATTGGTAAAATCGCATGGCAAAAGCATTAATCGCGGAAATATAAGCTTAGCCAACGAAATTTATAGCATCTCAGGTGGTAAATTCCATGGGAAATAATTAATTGTTAAAGTCACATGGAAAAAAAATTAGGCAATGGAAATTTTATTTGATGAAGTTTTGGGGATCTTGGGGCAGCATTAATAACAGAAGGACAAAGCTAATCTCTGTGATATTTACAGCAGATTAAATATTTCAACTATTGCAAATTAGGAGACGTTATGCCCAACCAAGAAAAGAAACGAAATATCCCTAAAAGCACTCAAACGAGCACCAAATTGAGGCATACTGAAGAATAGACAAAAAAATGCCCATGAAATAAACCAGGGTCATTATCCTTCTTTTCGGTAAATTCATTAGCTTCGACTGCTCATGCTCTGATATAGAGAACCTTCCCAATCCTAGGTTTGTGCTTCGTTTCGGAATTTTAAATAATCTCACTTTATGTCTCCACACAAATTCCATTAATTTGGCAATCATAATTTTAACATCCCAATCTTTGTTCCATGGCCGAAAATTTTAGCAGGCCTGTAAATTGTATAAGAGATTTCGCGTGAGATATTTGTCTAACTTATTTATCAGCCCGACGTAGTTATATTGGTCACTGGTTTGGGCACAGGTGTGTGACCTGTTGCCAACAACAATGTCAAACTAATATATGCAAGCAAGTTTTGTTCATAGATTAACAAGAAGACAGAGCAAATATAAATGAACAAATTCTGTACATGAAGAGTAACAGATATTAATTTCCAAATAGTACACAGAACAATGGGGGATTACACCTGAACCTTTTGCACCCAGGTTGGGAATAATCTTACTGACCTGAAATAACAATAACAATTGAAAAATATGGAACATTACCTTTCACTCCTGGAGTTAAGATCTATAATAGCTTCCGTAATCATAAAGTTGTTTTGTTCATAGACTATGAGCCTCAGAACAAACAATAACAATGGCTAACATAGCCAAGCGCTGTACATGTATAAATGAAAAGGGATAGAATTGATGACAGGACAGCAGGTGGCCGAATCAAGAGGGCAGCAGCCCCAGGCATAGCAGTAGCCTCCAAAGTCATACATGCAGCAGCAGGTGTTGCTCTGAGGGCCGGAATAATAGCTGTCACACACAGTGGGAGCCCCTCCATCATTTTTCCCACATGGTTGATATCACAATTTTACACTCAAAGTATGTGAACACCTACAATATATTTTCAAAAGGAGATATAATTGTTGTATCTTTTCTTCAAATAACCCTCATCAGGGGCACACGATCGAACGCCGAATCTTTTCCCCATACTCACACTAACTGACATTTCTCTGATGCTTGAAGATCACGTGCCTCACATTTTGACCTTCCCTTCCAAGTACTCTAGGATCTTATCATTATCATTTAGCATGTCACTCTGAGAGATGCAGAACAAAACTGGTGACAAAAAAGCATATTGAAAATACACCGAATTAGGGACATTTCACGCAGGATTTTCTGTACTACTACATCGATCTGTGTTGAGTCCCATTGCTTGGATGGAAAAATCGTCTATTCGTTGAAGAATATATTAAATTCGAATACCTTTGAAAATTTTGCATCAATTGATCTCTTGTCCTTGGCTCTATTCTCATGACAAAAAATGTTGTCGGGGGAATGGTCCTAGATCTGATTCGAAGATTGAGCACCATCGTTGACTGTTTTTTTCTCCTGCTGCCAGTAAATGCGTTCGTTGGTAAGGAAATGAAACAGAGAGCGGCTTCTGCAAGGTGGGATACCTAGGGCGGAGGCAATGTCTCGAACATCAAGTGCGAGAAGGGCTCGTTGATCACGAGATCGATTCCCATTCTAGATAGCTTGGGATTGTAAATTATCCATCATACTAGACTGGAAATGCCACAAACCAGGACGAGGAATGACACGATGAGGCAAGAGCAGCACAAGAAACAATTATTGCTTCTTTTTGGCTTCTTCGGGATGACCATCAGGCGATATGAGGGGAGCAAGCATCCGTGTCTGGGAGAATCATGAGATTTGTAATAAGGTGATTGTGAACGTTGGGAGGAAACTAGGCAACTTGCCCAGGGAAGAAGAATAGCAACAACAACTCTCACGGGAAAAGTAATAAAAATATCTTCAAGAGTGACATAAAAGAAGGGGAAAAAGCAGTAAAGCAACTCAACCGATATTTGGAAAAAGCAGTCACACTTCAAATCAAGGGTTGAAAGTGTCTCACCTGATCCAACGGAGCAGGTTAAAAGTGTTGACGATTGTTGATGCATAGGAAGGCCTATCGGCCTAAAAATGGAATCACATTCAGAAAAATTCACAACAAACCAAATTGAGAGGGGATACTACCATTAAGGGGATTAATTCCTAGATCCAGAGCTTCCAACGTAGAACAATTTCCCAAAATTTTAGCATATTCAAGGATTGGTTAATATAAAATAGAATAGTGTGCAAATTTGAAGCTAGTGAGAATTCCATTCATGGTGGAAACAAATCAATGAAAATTAGCGGGGGGAGTTCCTTATTGAGGTGGTTTTCCAAAACAATTCATGAAATAGATCAATGGCTCTGAATGAATGTGGACACCCCCCAACCTATTTTGAAACCACTTGGGAAGGTCTGCAAAATGGTTCATGGTTTTCTAATGTGCATGTGATGAAATCCACGCCCACATTTCCTTCCACAAATTCCAAACATTATCATATATATATGTTTTGTTTATTTAAAAAAAAAACCCAAATTATATTGTTATGTAATTGGAGTAGTTATTTAATATTCATCTTAATTGAATATGGCAATATTATTTTATCTGTTAAAATGTTTAATATCAAAATAATGGTAACCACGAGGGAGACACATTTTATTTTGGGTATGTAATATTATAAATCTTTGGGATGAGACTTTACTATATATATATATATATATATATATATATAATTATATATATTATATATATAATATATAATATATATATATATATATATTATATTATATATATATATATATATATATATATCTATATAAGGGTAGTTTTATAAACATATAGAAACAAAGTGCATCAGTGTTCAAATGTAAAAGGGATTTGTATGTCAAAGGAAAAAAAAAAACAAAAAATTTTGTTTTGCAGCCACAGACAGTGACTGAGTTTCTAGCTCGAATTACCTAATCATTTACAGTGACTTCAAAGATTTCTAAGTTAACCTTAATTTCACAAGTAATTGTTGGGTAGCTCTATTCCTTCCCCTGCAATTCTTTTTTCTTAACGTGTTCAAGATGGTTAAAAGCAAACAATCTGAGTCCAAGGAGGCCCAACATTTTAAGAACACTCCTTTAATAGACTAAGAATCAAACATATATGATACTCAGTGTTACTTTAATCAATTTTATATTCGAGAGCAAGCCCTACATTGTTTTAATCAATCAGATGATTTGTTTCATGTTGTTAATTCAAGGTTATGTTTTGTTATTATGCTTCCAGTCTATGATTTTCTTGAATTTGTAATTTGGTTCTCCTCACCTATATCCTTCAAAAGCACTCCATCATTTCTACAGAAGGCCATAGTGTCATCCAAGTCACCCCAGAATTAATTCAAAATGCCTTTTGTTTCCCAACCACTGAAAACTATAGAAGTTCATTTATGAAACCTTAGCCTAGGTTATAATTCTCTACCTCAGAGTGACAAGGAAAACATAATAAGAGTTGTATTGCCTTCAGAAGCTTCAATTCTAAAACCAACTATCAATTATCCTCTCAAAATCGTTTATCAAGTTTGCCACCAAACCCTATCTGCAATCCTATGTGTACTTCAGGAAGAAATTGTAGATGAAAAAACCTTCGGGCTTCTTAGTTTAATGATGCAATATGGGGTTACTTTGGATATTCCTACCTATATTGCATAATCCATTAACTTTCAGCTATAAAATTTTAAGGAGACTTCATATTTCAGAAACCTCTCTTACCTTGTGCATATGTTCATATATCTACATGTGGAAAAATTCATTCATATAAACTTGAATATTCTTAATGCACAAAAATGGGCACAATCCATTGTCAATTTGACTTATTTAATTAGAAGGAAAGATCCCAATCAAGGATTTTCTCATTACCTCCCCTCTTCCACGTTCGTCATATTTATTATTTGAATGATCAAAATCCACCTATAATTTTGCCTAAGATTAAAAAATGTCTACAACTTAGCATTGACACAAGAGTAGGAGATAGGTTTGTGTTTGAAAATTATACAAAGATCAGGTTATATGGTGCAGAGGTTCCACCTTATCAGCTGCCAGTTTTCCTACGTATGTGAATCTTTGCTTTAGAATTCATGAGACAAAGTCTAAATGTAGATCATACTCATTTCATGATTATAAATAAAGAGAATATTTTGAAACATAAGAAAATAGTGGTCCCTTTTATTGTCAACACCAGGATGGTCTTTGAGTAGGGGGAGAATATGTTGAAGAGAATGAACTTCAAAAAAGGATACATTTTGCATTATTATCTTCATCGGGTTATTTAAAAAAAAAAAGAGATTTAATTGGTTCAATGCCCTATATACATGACAGTAGACCGAATAGGGATAGATTGGAAATGAAGAATTTTGGACACGTGGTCAAATGTTTCAAGGGAAAACTACAGGAGAAACAAACAAAAAACATAGTATTTTTCTAGGTTCTCCTATGTTGAAGGAGAAAAGTTTTAAATGGATAGAAAAGAGCAACCCGACATTGAGATGGTGGATCAGCCTAAAGAAAACTAGTCCAGAATTGAAGAAGACTATGAAATTGATGTTCTAGATATTCAACTAAGGCAACCACCTACACAATATTGTTACACAGCATTTTGTCATTGTCCTTGTACTCCCCGTTCCATGATCCTGGAGGACCTTTACAGTGAACCCTACATGATTCCCCTTCATGAAGAAACTCCCATTGTGTCCCTCTTCATGAAAAGAACAATTCCCTTTTGCATAATTTCCCAAAAATCTTTTGTTTTTCCTAGCTTACAAAACTAACGCTAATGACTCGTGTCCTCCTTGTTCCGATATGCATGGATTATAATTGTCCCTAGTGCTGATTGGAGTGACTTAGCCTTGTTCCAGTCGCGTCGATCCTCTTTTGGAAAGTTTTTGAAATAAGGAGTCGAAGATTCCATCTCTAGAAGCTTCGTAATGGAAATCTGATAAATGGTTGGGCCGGATGGAGTCGAGGATGTCAGTTTGGGCTCCTTTCCCCTATTAGGATGGAACTACCTCAAGAGATAAGACCTTCTCCCATGAGAAGAGGAACCATCTCACATCCATTCGTGCTATATAAACCTCCCTTTTTCCCAAGCACAAGCTAGTGTTGGTGGGATAGTGCTAATTAAGTTTGGAGTAATCAGCAAGTTATTCATAGTTGTAGCTCTCTAGTTGTGTGTAAGGGAGAAGTGTGAATTTGGTTTAGTGTGAAGACTAAAGGGAAGAGCCATAAAACTAGCATTACATAGGCCATCATGGAATGCTAGCGAAAGTGTGTGGGAACCTGGATTTGTCAGAGGAGAACAACAACGTCAAGACAACGGTTGTAATCTCTTCTTGATTTAATATATATGCAACTATTGATTGATTTCCTACATAATATGGCATCTCACATATTTATGGGTTAATGTTTCTTGACCCGTTAAGTAGATTGAATACAATTTGTCTATTATCACAATTGTTGTTTGTTGTTGTTTACTTGTTTCAGGTGTTCGAAGAAGGAAACGGGAGATAGTCGGAGCAAGCAAGCAAGGCCATCATCAAACGGGATAAGCGTACTAAGAGGTAGTCCCTCTTAATTGGTTCTAGCCTAAGGAGATCTTCCATAGACTGTCTTATTTGTGGCTAGACCCACTATCGAGCTAGAGGAATTGTTTGTGTCTGCACTTAGAATTTTACTTCACCACAAGTAGCCAAGTTTTACAATGTAGATAGAAAATCCAAAGTGTTCTACTTCCTCATCATATGAAATGGTAGAGAGATCCATCGAAGTTGCTCCAGAAGGGGTGGAATATTTACATAGAGAATATCAACAAATAAAATAAAGGAGAAGAAAAGCATAGGATGAATTAAAATCTAGGCCTTGGACCCAATCAACCTAGGACTATCAAACTAGGTTTCTCTCAATAATGAACCTAGAAAGAAGTCAACTAAAACTATCCGTTTTTCATCGTGTTGTTCAATCCATTCAATATAGCCCGTATTTCAAGCACATGAATGTGTCCATCAATGTAAATTATATCCCTCTGCCTAACAAAATTAATTTACACAGGAAAACTGGAGAAATTCTTTATTTTGATCTTAACAAAAGTTTCATAATTGTAACAAAAGCAAAGAAATTGATTCGAAAGGTTCCTAATCAATTGAAGTAGGAGAAGGTCAACTCTAGAGCTCAAAAAATACAACTTGAGGAGTGCAAGGCGTCGATAATAAAGTTAGGAGCTAACCCTAAAGATATGGAGGTAGTTAAAACTCTTCTACAAAACAAGGAAAAAGAAACATAAGCCCTAAATAATAAGCTTAACATGCTAGTATCAAAGCATGTACAAAAATCATAACTCCTCCAGGTAGAGAAAGAAAAAGAATAGTTTCTATCAAATCCTGTGGAGAGGAATAAATAAATTGTTAATTTATAATAAAAAAATTCAAGATCTGGAACAATGGAAGAAAATTCATGTTTGAATAGCTTCCTTCTCTATTTATTCATATAGTCAAGATCCATGGGATCCTTAAGAGCAACTGATTAAAGCTCTTTCATATGTGAATCTTTTTGATATGGAATTTAGTAAGGCACAAACTATCATGTGACATCAACAAGATGAAATAGCAGAAGTAAAGGAGTAGCTAAATATAAAAGAAATATTATTGAATATTGTAGGGGAAAAGAATAATAAATTGAAAGTTTAGAAGCAAGTTTCCTTGGAAGAGATCAACAATCTAAAATCCAAGTTGAAATGAGATGTATCCTTGATAGAAACAAGATGGAAAATTTGGGACAAAATAATACATGAAGTAAATTCTATTTGGGAATACATTGGCCTCATTCCAGAACAAAATGTCTTGCTTTATAAAGTTGAACATGTTATAAAAAGGGTTAAAAATAACTTATATGGTAAGCTCCCAAAACAAAACCATATTATCAAATATCTAAATGATAAGATTATGAATGAATTGAAAGTCATGGATATAGCATATACACTATTTTAGAGATGAGGAAAGTGATCAAGAATAGCTTACTCAGAATTGACACCTCAAATCGATAAAAGGAAGTCAAGAAAAACATATTTGTGTTTGAAAACAAATTTGATATAAGAGTGAGAGCTAGACTTCCTAGTTGCTAGGACGCAAAAGAAAATTTACTCTCTTAGGAAGCATATGAAAATAGGTCAGTAGCTGCAAAAAACCAAGCTAACAAGATCTGTGGATTATCATACTCTTTAAAAGGATAATTCATCTTCAACTATATACAAAGGGAGTTTCAACTTCTATCGTTAGTAAAGACTTTGTTTTTGGCTATTGACTTATGCAAAGCACAACAACTTGAATATACCTATGAATAAATAGTATCTCAATCGTATCCATATATAGAAGAATGGAAAAAATGTGTGAATATGATCACATGAAATTGTACACCTAAACATCACTCTAACCAGGATCCAATCATCAATGCAAGGCCATATCAACAATTAATGCTATGACCCCATGCATGAAAACAACCATTACTCCATTTTACCCATTGCCACATGCAACCAACAAAATGCCAAGTCAACTAAACCTACGCATAAATGCATGTAGTCAAATATTGTAATCAACCTACAGGACTAATACATGTAGTCCAAATATTCAACAATGTAACCTAACATACAAGGATGTAAGTAGGCGCCATAAAATCAACCATGTAAGAGACATACAATCCATACACGGTCAGTCACATACTTAAGACAATGCATTTCATGAAATCACTACCAAATTCTCCATGATAACCATACTACAACCCTAATCAATCATCAAGCAAATGTAACAAGTATATAAGTGTAAGAGACACACATGCAACTAACATGCATGCATGACCAACACATATCCCATCCAGTCTGAGGGGTGAACCATGCTCTGATACCACTTTGTAACACCCTCCTCCCACATTTACCCAAGAAACCGTCCAGTCGGGGTAAAAATGTGATGAGAGGCCACTATGATATGATTCGACCTCATAAGTCACCTTAAGGAAGTGGAACCGACAAAAACACACCATGGAGACATCCAACATCATCAACAGAACCCTCAGAAGACAAGTCAATCACGCAGACAGCCTGCCCCTGGGTCCCACTGTTGTTTTAGGTCTCTTGGGCCATAGTCACTCTCATGTTATGGGCAAGGGAGCGACCAGAAACCTAAAGTCGCTCTCATAGGCCTACCTACCAGTGATTGTGGACCAGAATTGTCAGTGTTGTGTGAGTGACTCCGGGATTTGAGCCACTGTTTCAAGCCAAGAGACCAAGTCAATGCCCAGAACTAATCCATCTCTTCAAATCAGTAAAGTAACATGGAAATGAAATTACTAAAGAAAATACTTGTTCAAGACCTTGACTGGATCCCTATTAGCCATGATAGGAATTTCGTCAAACATATTGTCGACATGTAATCTACAGGCGTAAATAACAGAGTTAAGCGTAGTGATCTCATACTTATCTGAGAATCTCTATGAACCATTGTTTCCTCATGCCATTTGTTTCATTATCATCTATTAGGTCATAGACACATTATCCATTCACATACAAGTAAAAATATGCTAAGAGCCATACATAATTGTTGTCATAAAATGTGCATATAACTAGCATAATAGAAACAGAAATACAATAAACATATCAACATCAAATCCATAAATACATTAGTACCTTTACATATGAAAATCAATGGAATGGATTTCCCATTAATGAATGCAATGAACCAACTGGAGATGGGACTACCACATTCCACCTAACCGTAGAATGGTTGAGCCAAATATCTCTTCAGTCATTCACTCCTGAGTCATATTCCAAGCATGAATGTGGGATCTCATAAAACACATTAATCAAAACTTAGTCAGGGCTTCCAGAGGCCATCCACCTCAACCCATAAATCAATGATTCCACCTCACAGTCAGACATCACAAAACCATCATCAGATCAGTCTCCATCCAAGCCTTCCAGGGATCCAGAGCGTTTTTCCAACCAAGGATCCAGGACTAGTAACTCAACCCACAACTTTTACCAGGCTCCAGATCATTTGTCCAACCAAGGCTCTAAGACTAGTAACTTAGCCCACCAAGGGCTCCAGTGTTTTGTCCAACCAAGGCTCCAGGACAAGTAACTCAACCCAAGCTGGTACAGGGCTCTAGAGTATTTGTCCAACCAAGGCTCCAGGACTAGTAACTCAACCCAAGCTAAGGAAACATGAGAACCAACCAAAAATAAGTAATGAAAGCAAACCCATAATCACTATGGTTATCCAGGAAATGGTAACACTAGGCAATCCACTTTTGATCCAGGAAATCCTCCATGCCAAGGATAGTTCACAACCAATAAACCACGTGAATATGTCATTCATGCCAAAACTAGTGATGAAATCATACATGCAACTCGGTACCTGTAATAAAATATGTTGTAGTTGTTGATGCCGATGCCATCTTGTGATTTCCTGCTCTTCCTCTACCTTCTTGCTCCAAAATTCCAAGTACGCCACACCCTCCAAGAATGCTCTAAGAAAAATCTAAGTATCCAAGAGTATGAAAGAGAGATAATAATTAGAGAGAGCTCCAACCCTAAACTGACAAAAGGTTGCCCACTGATCCTCAGAAGCCTTTTTATGAATGCAGCCTCTATTTTCTTCATTTTCCATTGTTTCCTTCATTTTCCTCCTCACATGCAACCTGTGACCTTTCACCACCTTTTTCTACTAATTTCCATTATTTTCATAAATAAATGTGCCAAAATACCTTTTAATGCCTTAGGCACTACCTTTGCGAATTTCCTTAGCCATAAACAACCAAATGAACATCCCCTAGGATGTCTTGCCCAACATTCAGCGTGGAATAAGTGTCACATTCATCCAATATTATATGAACCCAACGATAATACAGTCAAATGTGGTGTTGTAGGCATACCATTTAAGTCAAATGCACAAGCTCTTTACCCAATGATGAACTCGCTTCTTCGTACCTGTAGCCAACTACACTAACCAAGACTTTGAATGCAATTCCTTATTCAAACCATACTTATCCACCAAGTCAGGACTAACATAACTATAATTAGATCTAAGCTCAATCAAAATAGAAATAGATTGATCACAGAGCTTTCCGTCCATCTCAATGATATATGCATGATTCTTTGCTTGCTTGTTATCCACAACTGCATAGATACGAGGAATACTCTGGCCTACATCTCCAACAGTTTGCACCTCTTGTGCACTATCTATCTAATCCAAGATCTTTTACTTATGGATGCATCAGAATTACATGAAACAGAGCTTATCAACCATGGAACTTAAAAGCACATAAAACAATGTGGAAATAACACGATAAGCAAGAAACCATGACATAAAGATTTGATTAGGGAGTTCATCCAATTTGGACTACGTCTCCGGGCCCTGCTCAATAGTGGGGAGGCATTCTTTCATTAAGTGGCATAAAAAGAGATAAAGTACAAGAAACATTCAATTACAATTGTTATACCTCCAAGCTAGAAGATGGACGAAGAATGGAGAGCCCAGCTTCAGAAACAGACAGTACCACCGAGATGTTGGCAAAACATTGAGTAAAAACGCCTATCCAAACACCCAATTCGGATAATCGGGCTTTCTGCACCCTCTCAGAACCTCCCCATTGCTCAAGGCAAGGTTTACGGCCCCTGCTTGCCATGTTGGGTTACTATTGCATACAATGTTCTGAACTATCGGCCAGTCTCCTCCCTTTCCTGTGCGGACCATCCAATATATATACTTGGTGGCTAACCCCTCAATTCCTTGGCAGTTCTAAACAGATGACAAATTTTAGCAAGAGGGCATTTCCTATAGAGATTCCCAAGCCATGAATAGAACGTAAGTAATAAAACCTATTTAAACATAGAAAAATAATTGTAACATCATTTTCACATGAATCGACATATTCCCGTAATCTCGACGGCTTTATCAGCGTAGAAATCGCAAATCACAATTGGCAAGAACCGAAGGTTGGTACTCTATGTGACTGCTTCCCTTTACGAATTGTGATTGTGATATATCGCACCGCAACTTGACTCTGTCAGGGTGGATTTTGTAATGTCGTTCCCTCTGCGATTGTGATATGTGATTATCGCATCGCAACTTTTCTTGCCTAGGGCCGATTTGAAACCGTGTATTTTCCTTTGATCTCCGATTGTGATATCGTAATCGCAACTCAGTATTGTTGGGGCCGATTCCCTATCCCGCAGACTTCTAGCTTTTACGATCAATGAAATGCGGGACCTATGGTGGCCTACCACTTGGCGCTTCCCCATTCGCTGAAAATGTCTGCCTCGTTATCTTCTCCTGCCACTTGTCCAAGTCAAACCTAACTTTGACTTGCTCTAACTTCTTCATATGAGATCGGATTCAAGTGTCTTCACATTGTTGGAATCAGGATGATGAGAACTTTGATCCAATGGCACATTTATAGAGTTTCTCCCACTTTGATTTTTGAGCCTTCTTACCATGCCACTGGTACTTTTTAGAGATCCACCTGGATCAATCCTCCCCACTAAGAGATTTTGGACCGCCAAAATCCTTTTTAGCCTATTGGAAAGTGAGTAAATTATTCCCTCACTTTCTCTTTCTCCATCCATCAAGCTTTACTCAGATGCATTCCTTTGAAGCTAACTTGAATGTACTCCACATCTCCCCATCATGAACTTCTGGTTTTCCTGTCGAGTATGATATCTTCGGCCAACTTGTCTAGACACTCTGGTGCAAAATCATCCACAGTAGGAATTTGTGCAACCTCTTGGGTATCCATAATCAATGGAGGTTCATAAGCTTCATGTTTTCAACATTCACTACTGAATACATTTGCATATAAGCGGGCAAGTCAAGCGAAAAGCATTGTCTCCAATCTTTTGCAATATGGTGAAGGGACCATATCGAATAGGTCTCAATTTCTTCCCTTCTCCCTTCATTCTATCCTTTCTAATGTGGAGCCATGCCTTTTCCCCAACTTAAAACTGATGGTCAACTCGTTTCTTATCATGTCGAGCTTTATACCGAGCCTGACTCTTCTCCAACTACTCCTATACTGCCTGATGAATCACCTATATTTGCTAAATAAACATATGCTTTGTCCCTATCATGTCATCCATTTCCATCCTCATCTTTCCCTAAGACCATGTCTAAGGGATCCCTTGGTAGATAACCAAAACATGTCTCGAACAATGACCTCTGTGTGGATGAATGTGTTGCTTTATTGTATGCATGTTTCACATAAGGAATTTGTTCATCCCACAACTTAGGATGTTTTCCACAATAGCCTCGTAATAAGTGTACTATGGTGTGGTTGACAACCTTTGTCTTCCCATCGGTCTATGGATGAAATGTCGTACTTCTTTTAATCTTAGTTTCCATCATTCTCCACAAGCTGGTCCAAAACTCTCCAAGAAAGCAAGAGTCTCGATCTGACACAATAGATGTGGGCAACCCAAAATGGATCCAAACATGCTAAAAGAAAAGATAAGAAGTTTGCTCAGCAGCGACATGCTTTTTACAAGGCATTAAAATACACATTTTACTAAAACGATCCATGACGACATACAAATAATCGTAACCTTTCCTATACATAGGAAAAACACCTACAAAATCCATGGACACACTTTCCCATTGTCGACTCGGAATAGGGAGTGGTGTGAAGAGCCCAAGTTTTCTATTAGAGGGCTTTGAAACAGAACACAACACACAACCTTTTACAAATCAAGTCACAATGTTTTTCATATGAGGCCAAAAACAAAACCTTTGTAAATGAAATAAAAAAATTCAACCCCAAAATGACTAGACACAAGAGAGGTATGAGCCTCTCGGATTACATGTACCCTTTCATCAATGGGTATGCACAGTTTTCCAAGGTGATACAATAGTTTTCCCTGCAAATAATAATTGTCCACCTGCGATCCATGACTCAGTCTTGCATAAATTTCTTTAAAATCATCATGGTTAGGATATTTTTCAGCATAACCTTCTAACGATAAAGAAGTATTTTGCAAAACTACAGATGCAAAAATAGGAGGGCAATAAATCATATATGTTACTATGTTGTTGGCACCCTTCTTGTATTCTATTACCAAATGAAACTACTAAAGGAATCCCATCCATCTGAAATGACAAGCTTGTTGAAGCTTGGTCTGTGACTGAAGGTACTACAAGGGCTGATGATCCATATGGATGATGGTCTCCTTGCTAATCAAGTAGTGTTTCCACTTATTACACTCTGAACCAAGGCATACAACTCTCTGTCCTATGTGGGATAGTCCAAAACAACTTGGGAGAAAGTCTCTGAATGGTAACATATAGGCTTCCTTTGCTGCATCAATACAATGCCCATGCCATATCCGTTGGCATCTAATTCAATCTCAAAAGGTTTTTGAAAGTTTGGTAAGGCTAGCATTGGTGTGGTGTTGATCTTATCTTTTAGTGTGTCGAAGGATTTCTATTTTTTTCCTCCCCATTGAAAGGCTTGCTTCACACTCATCAATCTGTGTAAGGGAGCTGCGATAACAGAGAAGTTCGCAATGAACCTTCTCCAATATTGTACCATGCCCAAAAAGCTTCGGACCTTTGTAACATTTGTCGGCTCAAACCACTTCATAATCGCATCTACTTTAGGGGGATCTATTTTCAATTTCCTATTACTGACTATATGACCTAAATAAACCAAAGAGGTCTTCCCAAACTCACACTTTGACAACTTTACATACAGTTTTTCTTTTCTTAGAACATCAAGCACTTTCTTCACATGACATACATGTTCATCCCATGTCCTACTATAAACAAGAATACCGTCCAAATATAAAAGCACAAAATTATCAAGAAAAGGCCTAAACAGACCATTCATTACCTTTATAGCCACGGTGGAGCATCGCATAGTCTGAATGGCATCACCATCCATTCGAACAACCCTTGTTTGGTTTTGAATGTTGTCTTCCAAATGTATTGTTCTGCAACTCAAACCTGATGATATCCACTATGCAAATCCAATTTTGTAAAATAGACAACATTTTTCAACTGATATAATAATTCATCAATGTGAGGCAGAGGGTATCGATTATTCACTGTAATTTTGTTTAGCGCCCTGTAGTCTACGCACATTCTCCATGTGTCATTTTTCTTTAGCACCAACACAATCAGTGAGCTGCACGAAGAAGAACTTGATCTGATGACCCCTTGATTTAGCAACTCCTGCACATGTTTCTTGATCTCCTCCATCTCGATAGAATCCATCTTGTACATGCCAATATTCGGTAAAGGAGCATCCTGTTGTAAATGGATCTCATGTTGGATTCCCGTTTTTGGGGAAATCCTCTCGGTTCGTGAAACAATCTATCATAGTTAGAAATAATTTCAAAAAATTCTTTCTTATGATCAATATCACAACCTTTGAAAGCATCAAACGTCTCGGCCTCTTTCGCTCTCACTACCATGAGCATGCACCCTTTGCTGGAATTAACCATTCATTTAATCTATCCTACACTTACAAGGCTAGCACTGACTTTCGTATGATGAGCTCTGAGTATATATTCTACCCCATCCTTCATGAGGTGGTATTTATTTCTGTGCCGAAAGAAAACTTCCTTTTTGCCATATAGATACGGACTTCCCAAGATAATTCCATAGATATCCAAAGGCACAACATCTAACTCTACCTCATCAACTAATTTGGAAGCAATAACAAATCTGGCCCTACACTGCTTGGTTACTTGTAATTTTTCTTTTACGCTTACCCAACCAAGCGGGTATGGGCTCGGATGAGGCTTAGTTTCGAGGCCTAAATTTTTCACTATGGACTCTGAGATTAAATTTGCTTGGGAACCTGAATCGAATATAATTTCCACCTTTGTGTGCTTTATAATAACTCTAATGTGGAATAATTCAATTCTCTTTCACTCATTCCTTACAGGCTCATTCAAATAACTAGTAATTTCTATTGAATCAAAATTATTACTAACAAAAGGAGTACCTTTTAAGCCCACAGCTGTGATCAATGTCTCATCGCCAGAATCTGATCCAAGGTCCTGTTGCATTGTTGCTACTGCCTTCCGCTTTCCCTTTTCGTTGAATCTCTTTGGCCTCAGCTCCAGATGTAACTTCCAACAGTGGTCCTTGTCATGACCTTCTCTCTTACAATTCATGCAAGATGGTGTTGCTACGTCCCCTTTCTTGGTTGCAGTGGTCTTCTTAGCCTTCCTCTTGCCTTTCTTATAGAATTTTCCATGTTGAGGGTTGAACAATTTTTTCTTGGCTTGATCATCTCTGTCATTCTTTCCTCGGCTTTCAAGATGAATCGCCTTTACGTTGGCTTCATCAATCGTAGTAGGCTTGAACAATAACAGTGAGTGTCTAATTTAACTATGTAGTGCACCAACATGCTTCGTTACAGTCTCAGGCGAATTTAATGAGATGCCCAAATTCAATGCTTGTTTTCGAAATTCTTCAATGAATCTTTGCACATTTTGGCCTTTACCTTGCCTTAGATATTGTCATTCCATCAGTTCCTTTTCTTTATAACCCAAAGGGTAAAATTGGTCTTTCAATGTAGAAATAAAACTAGACCAAGAGGAAAGAAGGTTACCCGATTTTTTGCTTCCCTTCTTCAACTTGCTCTCCCACCAAATGAGAGAAGTGCCACTCAACCAAAGAGATGCTAACTGGACCTTTGCCTCATCTTCTTCGATATGATGGATCTGATAGTAAACCTCTATTTTTCTGATCCAATTATTAATTTTTTCTACAATGCACTCTCCATTGTACCTAGGCAGGTCAAACTTTACATCTAGCTTGAAGAATGGTCCCTTAGATGTATGTTTGGAATCTTAATTAGAGTTATGACAACTATCACTTGAAGAAGGAGAGGGAGGAGGCTCTTCACCACCACCTTCATGATTTTCTGATCTATTGTCATCGACATCTTCCTTCTCATGCCCAAGTGGCTTCTCATACTCTAAAAACAGCTTGTCCACTTTCTCTGCCATATTGTAGAATACCTTATGGAAATTATGTTCCTCTTCCCAACGAGATTCTTCATTTGTCATGTTTCTTCTTCGTTGTGCACATCCTGCTTCGGGATCAAAGGACTCAAGCATTCCCTCTCCTTTTCACATATTATTCTTGGTTAGCATATACTCATGCAATTTGCATTGACAAAGACCTACTCTAATACCAAACTTGATCCAAGATCTTTTACTTATGGATGCATCAGAATTACATGAAACAGAGCTTATCAACCATGGAACTTAAAAGAACATAAAACAATGCAGAAATAACATGATAAGCAAGAAACCATGACACAAATTTGATTACAAAGTTAGTCCAATTTGGACTACATCTCTGGGCCTTGCCCAATAGTGGGGAGGCCTTCCTTCATTAAGTGGCCTAAAAAGAGATAAAGTACAAGAAACATTCAATTACAATTCTTATACCTCCAAGCTGGAATATGGATGAAGAATGGAGAGCCCAGCTTCAGAAACAGACAGTATCACCGAAATCTTGGCGAAAAATCATGCAAAAACGCCTATCTAAACACCTAATTTAGATAATCGGGCTTTTTGCACCCTCTCGAAGCTCCTTGCTACTCAAGGCGAGGTTTTGGCCCCTACTGCCAGGTCGGGTTACTATTGCATACAATGTTTTGAACTATTGTCTAGTCTCCTCCCTTTCCTGTGCAAACCTTTCAATATATATACTTGGTGGCTAACCCCTTAATTCCTGGGCAGTTCCAAACAGATGACAAATTTTAGCAGGCAGGAATTTCCAACAAAGATTCTCGGGCTGTGAATAGTACGTAGGTAACAAAACTGGTTTAAACATAGAAAAATCCTTGGAACATCATTTTCACATGAATCGGTGTATTCCCTGAATCCCGACGTCTTTATCGGCGCTGATAACCCATCAGCGCAGAAATCACAAATCGCAATCGACAGGAACTGAAGGTTGGTACTCTATGCGACTGCTTCCTTTTACAAACTGTGATTGTGATATATCACATCGCAACCCGACTCTTTCAGGGATGATTTTGTAATGTCATTCCCTCTACGATTTCGATATGCGATTATCACATCACAACTTTGCTTTCTTAGGGCCGATTTGAAACTGCTGACACCATGGGGCACACTAGTATTATTTGTGAAGAAGAAAGATGGTACTCTCAGGCTATGCATTGACTATAGGCAGTTGAACAAAGTGACCATAAAGAACAGGTATATGTTACCTAGGATTGATGACTTGTTTGATTAATTGAAGGGAGCAGCAATGTTCTTGAAGATTGATCTAAGATGCAGATATCATCAGGTACGCATTAAAGAAGAGGACATCTACAAGAAATATTTATAGACCAGGTATGGGCATTATGAGTTTGTTTTAATTCCATTTGGTTTAACTAATGCTCCAGCTACTTTTATGTGCTTGATGAAAAGTGCGTTGCATCTGTACTTGGACAAGTTTGTTATTGTGTTCATTGATGATATATTGGTATATTCTAAAAATGAAGAAGAGCACATTGAGCATTTAGCAACGGTGTTAAGATTGTTGAGAGAGCATCAATTGTATGCTAAGATCAACAAGTGCAGTTTCTTTCAGACTGAGGTACACTACTTGGGACATGTGGTTTCCAAGGATGGCATAACAGTGGACCAAGAAAAGGTAAGAGCTATCATGGAGTGTGTAGCTCCCAAAAATGTGGATGAGGTAAGATATTTCATGGGGTTAGCAGGTTATTATAGAAGCTTCATTAGGAACTTCTCGTAGATTGCTTAACCTATCACATCATTGCAAATAAAAGGTAAGAGGATTGAATGGACAGAGGAGTGTGCAACTAGTTTTGAGCAGCTCAAGCAGTTGTTGACACATGCACCAGTGTTAAAGATTGCATATCTGGACTAACAATTTGTAGTATGTACAGATGCTTTCAAGAGAGGACTTGGTGGATTCCTTATGTGAGATGGACAAGTGTTATGCTACGAGTCATAGAAGTTGAATGAGCATGAGCAGAACTACCCAACACATGATCTTGAGTTGGCAGCAATCATACATGCATTGAAGATGTGGAGGCACTATCTTTTGGATAGGAGGTTTGTATTGATGAGTGATCAAAGTGGTTTGTAGTGTCTATTTGACCAATTGAATCTGAATGGAAAGCAGGCTCTGTGGTTGGCCATGATCAGTGAGTTCGACTTCGAGATCAAGTATATCAAAGGTAAAGAGAACAAGGTGGCAGAAGCTCTTAGCAGGCAGATATAGGTAAATCACATAGCATTTATGAGCTCCTATAGGACAAATTTATAGGACAGGATCTTGTAGACAAGTCAGCAGGATGTCAGGTATATGGAGATTATGCACAGGTTGTTACAGAGTTCAAGTAGTGGTATAGGTATAGGTAGTAGTACAGGTATATGTACAGGTACTGATACAGATGCATAGGATGTGGACTATCGTCTCACAACAGATGGAATGGTTAGATTTAGAGACAGGATATATGTGCTATGTGGCAGTGAGCTCAAGAAGGTGATCTTGAGGGAGTTTCATGCGAAACCATATTCAGGTCACCCAGGATATCAGAAGACACTGACAACAATGAGGAAATTCTATTATTGGCTGAATTTGAAGAGGGACATAGTAGATTTTGTGGCTAGGTTCTTGGATTGTCAGTAGGTGAAGGTAGAATGTAAGCATCTAGGTGGACTACTACAGCTGATTCTGATTCCATAGTGGAAATGGGAGGTCATTTCCATGGAATTTATCACAAGTTTTTCGAGGATAGTGCGACAGGATGATTCCATCATGGTAGTGGTGGACAAGTTGACAAATGTAGTGCACTCCATTCCAGTGAAGTCTACATTCTCAGTGAGTAATGTAGCACAAGTATTCATCAGGGACGTGGGCAGATTGCATGGAGTTCTAAAGAAGATTGTGTCAGACAGGGATGTGAATTTCACTTCCAAATTTTGGAAGGAGTTATTTGCAAGTTGGGCACATATTTTGCCTTCAATACAACTTATCATCCGTAGACAGATGGATAAACAAAGAGGGTTAATAGGATATTGGAGGACATGTTGGGGATGTATGTAATGCATTAGTAGTAGAAGTGGGAAGAGTACATTCCACTAGTAGCGTTTGCTTATAACAATGGGTATCAAGAATCCTTGAGGACGAGTCTATTTGACGCATTGTATGGGTAGAATTGAAACACTCCCATCAGTTGGAGCCATCCGATGAATAGGGTGTTGATTGGACCGAACATGTTGGCAGACATAGAGTAGGAAATGCAGGTAATCAAGAAGAATTTGAAAGCAGCACATGATATGCAGAAGAGCTATGTAGATCAGAATAGGTTGTTCAAGGAGTTCCAGATTAGGGAACAGGTGTACTTGTGCATCAAACCGAAGAAGATCCCCTTGTGGATTAGATCATGTGCCAAGATGGCACCCTGGTTTTGAGGACGTTTCAGGATTATTGAGAGGATTGGGTCAGTAGCTTATCGAATTGCATTGCCTATGACAGTGAAATTCCATGATGTCTTCCATGTTTCATTACTTAAGAAGTATGTTAAGGATTTTAATCATGTGATTGACTAGTCTGTATTGTAGGTGGAGCCATAAGGAGAATTTTAGCCGGAACCACAGTGTATTTTGCAGAGAAATATGCTCATGCTCAAGAACTAAGCAATCGAGCAGGTTCAAGTGTAATGGAAGCACTTTTGGCCATGTGAAGCTACATGACAGATGGTGGATCAAATGTGGGTTATGTATCCTTCCCTATTCGTTGGTTGAGCGGATGTTTTGGTATATGTATTCGATATATGTTTTTGGTACATGTTTTGATGATATTTGGTATATGTCCATATGTATATTTATGTAATACCACCATGAGCTATGTTATAAAGCTCCAATAAGTGGTATGGGTGTCATTTCATTATGATATTATACTTGTTATGTTGTCATGTTGGTTTTCTTAGGATGATCATTCTAAATATTGCAACGAGCTAAGTTACAAAGTTCCATGGAAAATATGTTTTGCTTATAGTAGCCTTGTTGGTTGTAGGTATTATTAAACACCAAGGAAGGTGTTCCCCCATGGGGGAGGGTTCTATAATAGCCTTGGTGAAAATTCGATGTAATAAAAGTTAATAAAGGAAAAATAATAACCACAATTGATGGGACACTTATTCCAAGTTGAATGTTGGGAAAAAACATAGTGATGGGGATCACTCATGATTGATTAATGACTAAGGAAGTTGGCAAAGGCAATGAAAGAGGCTTTGGAAAGGCAAAATGGCATTTTGGCACATTTATTTATGACAATAATGGAAATTAGGAGAAAAGGAAGGTGAAAGGTCACAGGTTGCATGTGAGGAGGAAAATGGAGGAAAATAATGGAAAATGAAGAAAATAGAGGCCTCATTAATAAAAAGGCTTCTGAGGATCAGTTCACAGACTTCTGTCAGTTCATTTTTGGAGCTCTCTTTCTATCCTCTCTCTCTCATACTCTTGGACACTTAGAGTTTTCTTGGAGAACTCTTGGAGAAGTGTGCCATACTTGGAGTTTTGGAGAAAGAAGGCAAAGGAAGAGAAAGAAAGTGTAAGAGGACATTGAGATCAACAACTATAGTGGGCTTTGCTTGCATGTATCGAGTTGCATTTATGTTTTCCTCACTAGTTTTGGCATGCATGGCATATGCATGTGGTTTATTGGTCATGATTTGTCATTGGCATGGAGGATTGCCTGGATTGACAATGGATTTTCCTAACCTTGCCATTTCTTGGATAGCCATGGTGTTGTGGGTTCATTTATTTATTTTTCTTATTGGTCCTCATGTTTCCTTTAGCTTGGGTTGATTTACTACTTTCTAGAGCCTTGGTTGGACAAACGATCTGGAGCCCTATAATAGCTTGGCTTGATCAGTTGTAGCCCTTGGTGGGTTGAGTTACTAGTCCTGGAGACTTGGTTGGAACAAATGCTCTCGAGCCCTGGAAGTCTTGGGTAGAGACCAATCTGGTTATGGTTTTGTGATGTCCAACCATGAGGTGGAATCAATGTTTGATGGGTTGAGGTGGTTTGGCCTTTGGAAGCCTAGGATGGTTTTGATTGATGTGTTTTATGAGATCCCACATTCATGCTAGGAATATGGCACGAGGGTGACTAGCTAAAGAGAGATCTAACTCAGCCATGTCTATAGTTAGGTGGTTCGTGGAAGTCCCGAACCTGGTTGGCCTTTGCATCATTAATATGAGGTCATTTCTCCTTGTTATTTCATGAGTAATGTACTAGTTTATATGTGGATTTTATGGCTAAGGTATCCTTGATATATATATTTTTATTATGTTGGTTATAAGCATGTAGTATGATAGTGATGATTTATGGATCTCCTCATGTTTTAATTTATAAACGAATGAACAATGTATCTATGACCTAATAGATGATAATGCAACTAATGATATAGGGGAACAATGCTTCTTAGCGATTCTCAGATAAGTATGAGACCCCTATGCTCAAATCTGTTGTTTATTTGTGACATGTTTGATGAAATGTCTGTCATGGCTAGTAGGGGTACGGTCTAGACCTTGTTAATGTTTTTGCAAATGCATCATTGTTCTGTTGTATAAATTCACTTTTGAACTTGTCATTGAGTTTTCGGAGGTGATCTGGGCTCTGGGCCTGAAAAAGTGGCACAAATCTCAGAGTTGTAAGCATAGGTCTGAGGAGAAAAGTCCTCAGATGCATGCATACCCATGATGCGAGAGCGTTTGGAGCCTCCTGGACGCATGCTTGTCGATATCAAGGGAGCGTCTGGGAGTTTAATGGTCTAAAAACTCAATGGGACACAGGGACTGGTTACCTGAGAGGTTAGGGTGGCTCCTTGGAGTTATATTGTTGATGTGGAAGGTATGTATGGTGTGTTTCTGTCGATTCCACTTCCTTAACTGACACATAGGGAGTCAAAACATATCATAGTAACTTCTCATCATGTGTTTATCTCGGTTCACCAATTACTTGCATAGATGTGGGAGGAGGGTGTTACAACCAAGTATACATAACCAAGATTTATAATTTTAATTGGATGTTCCCCTCAATCTCTCCTCAATATGCTCATAATTTCCCCATTTGAAGCAACCCATATAAAAATGTATGGAAAAAATGCCAATATGACTCCTTCTCTTAATAAATTACATTTTTACTCGCACACACTTTCCTTCCAATGCTTTCTCCTTTTATAGGTTATCATAACACTTCATGAAAATACGTGCTAATTCAAAAATTCATGTTACTTCATTAATCAAGTATTTAGTTCCCCTTTTTATTTCACTCCTCCAAATGCCATGGCAAAATACCATGGGCCTCCTAATCCATGGGTTTGAAACCGTCATTTCATTTTTTGAGTAGTCCTTCTTATAAGAACCCCTTTTTAATATACTTTGATACTTATATACAATATCAATTATATAATACGTTTAACAAAAATGACAACAAATTGGTCAACAAATCATTATTCATGATGTAATCCTTAATCACCTTAACTTTTTATAGAAAAATATAAATAATTTTAATAGAAGTAGATTATGTTGCTATTCAAATTTATAATTGATTTTGATAGTTAAAACAATAAACTTAAACATACTTTTGTATAATATTTTCTCTTGTCCACCATAGCATGTTACCAAACTTCTAATATAATAAAATATAATACTGAACATAAACAAAATTACCTACTAGGTCTAGAATTTAAATTATTATAATAAAAAACACATTAGTATTATGTCATTAAATAGCTTTTATATAGGTCACTCTAAAATTGTGCAAAGCTTCTACTAGCATAGTAACTCAACTCACATGCGATAGTTATTGTGTCAAATTATAATTAAATTGATAAATAACTGTAGCATACTCATATTATTGCATTAAATAACCCTAATGAACTTAGTTTTTAATGCAAACAATAAATAATTTTAAAAGAAATAATGTAAGAAATCCAAGTCTGAGACTTGAAAGTTTTGCATCTACAAGTTTATCTAAATTTTATTCTATATAATTTACCATGATAATTTTATCCAAAAAATGGTGAATATATACATTCAAAGTAGTGAAATAAGTGATTTTATAATTCCTCATTTTGAAAAAAACTAAATATAGCTAAAGCTCTAAGTTATAGATCCAATATATAATTTCAAATTTAATATCTGTTATATATGGTATAGTCCAAAACTACTTGAAACAATTATGAATGATTGTCGATATTCCTTGCATAAGCGCAACTCCTAATGCATACCCACTTGTAATTATTTATAGTTGAAATGGTAACTACAAATTAGTCATGGCTAAAACTAGTGCATTACTAATCTTCGTCTTCAGTTCTTTAAAGAACCATTGTTATGGCACTGCCTAAGTGAAACTCTTCCCCTTGTGGGTCATGCCATGCAATGGTGTAGATAATGGTCGAAAGAATTGCAACAAGAATGTTGAACTCCTGAGGTTAAATTTGAATTCTAAACCCATTAATGTGCTGCTTTGATGAGGTATCTCACATTATACGTGCAAAGTACACTAAGACAAATATCTATTAGAAATGATAAAATGGTAATTCCACAAATGTAGGAACTACTCTAGCAACAAGAAGGAATGCCCAATCTCAGCCTATTTACTTTTGTTTCCTTACTCTCCCTTGTTAATGGCTCTACAATTTTGTTCACCCTAAGCCAATAGCACCAAGAGCAAGGGGTGTGGAGAGTATTTGTCACATTGCTAGAGTGGAAGAAGACAACAAGCATAAGGGTACCCAATCAATGAATGTTTTCAAGGAATGATTGCCTTAGAGTCTTAGGATAAGTGAAGGTACTAAAAATTTGATAAGAATGCTAAAATGTAAAGAACATAAAACAAATGACAACTCGGAATAACACACCATAAAATAACTATGCTTACTAGAAATATAATTAAAAGATTGCAAACAAAGTTGAAAGCACCTACTAATGAAATTTTATAAAAAAAACTAGCTCTACTTGAAATAACATGTTAGAAACATAATTGAAAGTAATGCAAATGGAGTTAAGATTGTCTTTTAATGGAATGACATAAAGCAACTAACTCTACTTCAAATAACATGTTAGAAAACTACTATATGAAACAAAGAATACTTCTAGGAAATGGTACATAACTACAAATAGTGATAAGACTAACTAAAGGCTACTATAGGAATGAAAGATAACAACAAACAAAGGTCCCTTATATATCCTTGAGTGGGCCCTAATCAAGGATATTTATAATTTTTGTGATAGAATTGCAACTACTCAATAAATATTAATCTAAATCAAGAGATACAATTCTACTCTAGTAATCTACAAAATTCAATTCACAATTTAGAACAACAATCTGAGACATGCAATAAGAAATAATACACATGCACAATATTTTTTATGGGGGAACCCAGCTGGGAAAAAAACCCTCAAGCCTATTTGCATCAATCAGATGAATAGAGATGTATTACAATTGCCACCTTTGTCTAAGCTCAACTTGCAAGTGAATAACCTATCTCTCTGATCCAGGAGGATTGATCCAAGTAGATCTTCAGAAAGTACCAGTGGCATGGTAGAAAGGCTCAAAACTCAAAGCGATAGAATCTAGATAAACTGGGCATCAGATTGAAGTGCTTGTCATCCTAATTCCAATAGTGCAAACGATGCTCAAATCCGAGTTCATATGAAGAAGTTAGAGCAAGTCAAAGTTTATGTTTGAATTTTCCAAGTGGTAGGAGGAGATGACATGGAAAAAGTTTCAGCGAATGGGGAAGCGCCAAGTGGCAGGATGCCACTGGGTCCCGCATATCGCATATCATGGGAAAATAGAGGTTGCGGGTTAAGGAATTGGCCCCCAACATTACCTATTTGTGATTGCGATATCGCATATTGCATATCGCATATCAGAGGTGGACAAGTGTTTTAAGAATCGGCCCCTAACAGAGCCAGTTGCGATTTGAGATGGGGTATCACCCCGGCCGCCGCTGATTGCGATTTGAGATGGGGTACTTTTGGACCCGATATTTTTATACTCTGTATTTTATAACCCCAACAGGTCCGCTCCTATTGCAGTTGTATGGACTTTGATATCCACCGAGGGAAAGTGTCGATTGTGATTTGTGATGCACTTCCGGATGCAATATTTTATAAACTACATTTAATTATCTCGACGTGTCCACGATCATCACAGAGTGTGGGTATGTCTACTTATTGCGATTTGCAATGGGGTTCTCGGACCCGATAAAATATGTACTATGATTAGTAAAGTCGTCGGGTCCGCGGTTATCAAAGGGCGCTTGATGTTGGTATGTCTGCCAATTGGGAACACCAATGAGACAAACGCTGATAGAAAAGACCGTCGGTCTCAACGCACAGTTAAGGGAGTTTCACCATATTTGAAGGGGTTGTTGCCATGTCTTATTCAGGGCTGACAATATCTGTTAGAAAAATGCTCGCCTGCTAAACTTCAACATTTGTTTGGAACTTCCCAGGGTTTGAGGGATTTTTCGCTAGCATATATAAAGGGCCATTTATGTCGGGGAGAGCAAAGAGTAGCACATATTTGTAGAGCAGAGCAGAGCAATGGCACCTGCTCCTGGTAGGTGGCTGGAACTGTTCCTCAGCAATCAAGAGGTTTTGAGAAGGTGTAGAAGGTCCGGTTATCTGAATTAGGTGTTCAGGTAGGCATTTTTGCATGATTTTTTGCCAAGAAGTCAGTGGTGCTATCTGTTTCTAGATCTGGGCTCTCCATTTGCCAGCTATCTTCCGGATTGGAGCTATAAGGATGTTTATGTAAAAATATTCTTGTACTTCTCTCTTTCCATGCCATTTAATGAATGAAGGCCTCCCCACTATTGAGTAGGGCCCAAAGATGTAGTCAAAATTGGATGAACTTCGTAGTCAAATCTCTATCTCTTGATCTCATGTATGATTATGTCTCTTTTATCTTCGTTTTATATGCTTATGTTCCATGGTTTTTAAGTGCTCTGTTTCATGTAATTCTGATGCATCTGTAAGAAAACAAATCATGGATCAAGTGGTATCATAGCAGGGCTTAGTTGATGCGAAATGCATGAGTGTACTAACCAGAAATAAGCCTTGGAGGACATGCATCACAAAGATGAGACAAGGTGAATGTTGAAGCTCGTTGGGAATAGAAGCGGTCTTGTTGCTATCAAGAATTGCGAGCGTGAATGACCGAGTGTGAAGCCATGGAGAATGATAAATAAATGCACAAGACCTTCTTGTGAATGTTCAAAATGATGGACATCATGTATGAAGCATATGAGGAGCAAAGAGAGGAGGAGACAGAGAGGAAAGTGATGTGTCATCCACATCATTTGGTGCTTATGCATTTTATTTGTCGCCTTCCTCGAATGAGGATATTAATCAGAGGCTTCAAGAAGAGAATGATGAATTAAGAAGGCTACTGCGAGAAGAGAAAGAGGATAAGCATCAATTGTAGCTTCAGTTGTAAGCCACAGAGGTAGCCTTGGAAGAATTGAAGTGCAACAACCAGAGTCTTCAAGTAGAGCTTGCTGGATTAAGGAGGCTTCTACAAGAAGAGGAAGGGGAAAAACAGATGCTTCTACGCCAGCTCCAAGCCAAGGACGAGGCCTTGGAAAAGCTGTAGCGTGACCCCTTTGAGGTAAAAAGTAATTCTTCAGCTTTGTGTATGTTTCTTGATGATGATTTCATTTTTTTTTTAATCATACCACGGAAATCGGCTCCAAACTATTAAGGAGAATGGGGTATGAGGGGAAGGTTCTCGGCATTAATGGCCAAGTCATCATAAAACCCATCAAAGTAGAGGAATTACCCCATCAAGTGGGACTTGGGTATGTCAGGAAGGAATTCGGGGAATGTGCTAAAATAGCCAGCGAACCACCAATGATAGATGATGAAAAGCCCTCATCAGTTCTTTCCAACTCGACAGTGGAGGTAAAAGATGTTGATTTCCCTTCAATTTCATCTTCACATAGTATAATTTCTATTGGAAATGTGGAGATACCAATTACAGGGACAAACACGAGACTCCTTACCAGGACGATGTACAAGGAAGAAGAAGGACTTGGTGTTAAAATCCAAGGCATAACTCAGTCAGTGGAGGTTGAGCAAAGACCTCGATTCACAAGGTTGGGGTGTACTGAAGGATAGTGCTCAAAGATGTCAGAAGATTCCATGAAATTGTTGAAACCGTCAAGGAAAGAGGATGATGGGAACACATCACCATCAACCTATGGCAGTATGCATTGCAGAGAAAGAGTTGAGGCAAGCTCTTGTTCCCATGATCACAGTAGAGACCAACAAGAAAGGTAGAACCAATCTTGGTATTGTAATGTTCATTTTTATTACAGTTGTATTGTTAATAATGAACGAAAATCATGGCATAAAAAAACTTGAAGTTTTTGTGGATTACATAACCATATGTTTGTTCAGTGCTGGAAAAGAATAGCAGCACGGAAAAAGGTGAGGTGTGAAAGACCCTCTCAACAACAGGCGAAGAAGAAGTTAAAGCAGATCTGGAGGAATAAGGCTTATTGTAGTCATTGCGACAGAGGTGGTCATCAAAGAACCACATGTTGGAGGCTCCATCCAAAGAAGCATCGCAAGGACAAAGCATCCGTGCATGAACCAGGTGAAATAGTTGTTCGATCAGTGAATGCGCCACAAGGAGGTGACCCATCCACTTTGATAAGTGAGAGGTGGTTCTTCGAGGTGTGGTAGAATGTCATGGCATTATTTTGAAAATCATGTGTTGAATTTTAAATTGTAAAAATGATTATGTGTTTTCCATCACTTATTGCAGCAACAATGATGTTTGGCCTTATTTTGCATTTCATTTTAAACTGTGAAAGTGATGATATATTTCCATCACTTGTTGAAACAACCATAGGTCATGGCCTTATTTTTGTAAATCATGTGTTGCAGTGATGATGTGTTTTCCATCACTCGTTGAAGCAACAATGATGTTTGGCCTTGTATTGATAGCTGGAGTATTGTTTCCATTTTTATGTAAACTTGACCACAGAGTATGTGTTATAAACTTGTGGCAAGTATGGGATGCTTGGCTCATTTTTTTGGTCATATAGTTAAACATGTAATTTGCAAGATATTGTACTACAGGTTTGCAGTGGGTGCAGGTGTTGGCTCATCGCTTATGGCTCCGAACAACAAAGGTGAAGGAGAAGGAAGGATGACCTGTTAGGACACTTGCAGTGCAGATAAAGTACATAGAAGTTGCAGATTATTTAATGCTTTTGGAGGACCAAAAGCTTATCTTAGTGGGGAGGATTGGTCCAGGTGGATCTTCGAAAAGTATCAGTGGCATGATAGAAATTCTCAAAAATCAGAGTGGAAGAATCTAGATAAATCGAGCATCGGATCGCAATGCTTGTCATCCTGATTCCAATGGTGCGAACGACGCTCAAATACGATTTCATATGAAGAAGTTAGAGAAATTCAAAGTTTATGTTTGACTTGTCCAGGTGGTAGGAGGATATGACATGGAAAAAGTTTCAGGAAATGGGGAAGTGCTAAGTGGTAGGATGCCATTGGGTCCCGCATATCGCATATCATCGGAAAATATAGGTCACGAGTTAAGGAATCGACCCCCAGCATTGTCGATTTTCGATTGCCATATCGCATATCACATATCGAAGGTGGACAAGTGTTTTAAGAATCGACCCCCAGCAGAGCTAGTTGCAATGTGATAAAATCGCAATCGCAGATTGCAGCGGGAGCATGGCGTATCACCCCGGTCTCCTCCAAATGTGATTTGAGATGGGGGACTTTCGAACCCAATAATTTTATACACTTATTTTATAACCCCGATGGGTCCACTACTATCACAATTGTATGGACTTTGATATCCGCCGAGGGAAAGCGCTGATTGTGATTTGCGATGGGCTTCTGGATGCGATATTTTATAAACTACATTTAATTATCTCGGAGGGTCCACGATCATCACAAAGCATGGATATGTCCGCCGATTGCGATTTGTGATGGGTTTTTTGGACTCGATAAAATATATACTATCATTAATAAAGTCGTCGAGTCCGTGGTTATTGCAAGGGGCTTGATATTGGTCTGTCCGCCAATTAGGAACACTGATGAGACAAACACTGATAGAAAATATTTTCAGTTTCAACACGTAGTTAAGGGATTTTCGCCATATTTGAAGGGGTTGTTGCCATGTCTTATTCAGGCCTGAGAATCTCTGTTGGAAAAACACCCTCCTACTAAACTTCGACATTTATTTGGAATTGCCCGGGGTTTGAGGGATTTTTCGTTAGCCTATATAAAGGGCCATTTGTGTCAGGGAGAGTAGACAGTAGCATGGATTTTCACAGCAAAGCAGTGGCACCTGCTCCTGGCAAGTGGATGGAACCATTCCTTAGTAATCAGGAGGTTCCAAGAATGTACAAAAGGCCCGGTTATCCAAATTGGGTCTTCGGATAGGCATTTTTGCATGATTTTTCGCCATGAAGTCAATGGTGTTGACTGTTTCTAGATTTGGGCTCTCCATTTGCCATATATCTTCCAGATTTGAGGTATAAGGATGTTGATGTAAAAATATGCTTGTACTTCTCTCTTTCCATTCCATTTAATGAATGAAGGCCTCCCCACTATTGAGAAGGGCCAGGAGATGTAGTCCAAATTGGATGAACTCCATAATCAAATATTTGTGTCTTCATCTCATGTGTGATTATGTCTCTTTTATCTTAATTTTATATGCTTATGTTCCATGGTTTTTAAGTGCTGTGTTTCATGTAATTTTGATGCATCAGTAAGCAAAAAAATCATGGATCACTCTCTACTCAATGAGAAGCTCTGACCCAGACTTAGTCAATTTCTGCATCTACTTTAGCCCTTATTTGCTTGTGAAATTCCTAGAGAATTAGCCTCTATATTTTAGGAACTACCCTCCAGTTGACTGCATAATTCCCAAGGCTTAATCATTTGACTGCATGCAACACTCGCACACTCAAACTAATTTACAATTGCTTGTTACACTGCCTTGGATTCTTCACCGCAACTGGGAACTCAAATTCTCTACATGCACAGTTATTTTTAGTTTGATTGGTTAGTTAACTGGATGATCACTGAGTTAGACTATTGTCCCACTACACAACTGACCTTCCACTAGTTCCTCCAACTATTAGAACTAGTTTAACTAAACACAACTCGATATAATTGAACTTGATTACTAAAATTTAGCAATCACACATGCTTAACTGAACTCCAAGCCCTCGAACTCAAATTTAATGAGATAATTGAGTGACAAGAGACATGTCACACAAGTTAATTGCGTCTGTTGGTTGATGTGGAAATTCAATTTTTCTCAATTTGACCAAGGCAAAGTCAAATTGAGACTTTCTTGTTGCACTTCTAAATAGGATTTTAGAGGGAGCCTAGAGAAAATATTAAAAGAATAAAAGCTAAAAACACACTTTTTGCATTAGGAGATTAATTCATAATAGAAAATTGTCCTTGACAAATTTGAATATGATAGCAAAAAGTACAGTTTCCAATGCTAAGAATAAAAAAACTACATTAATGATAACCCCTAGCTACTTTTTATACAAAATGGACTCATCGTTAAACCTTAAATTAGTCCTTGATTGAAGGGTTCTTATCTTCATGATCCCTATAATCATGATCCCTTATATCAAGGGTAAAATCCCCTCCTAAATTGATTTTCCTTAGTTAGAGATTTGAAATGAGATATTGCTTGATTGCATGTCTTGATCCATTGAATAATTGACACGCTTTGGAGATTGAAGAGGGGACATAATCCCTTTTTTTATCTAAGGTGTAAGTTGATGAATTCTTCCCTTAGTATTTGACATACTTTTTGAAAAATGCGTAAATCTAATATATCACAAGTGCATTAAGATATATCACATCACTCAATCATTCAATCATCTCATAATATCCAAATACACAATACTAAGATATTTGTATTAATAATATAGAAAACAAGTATTTTAGTGTACAAGAAAGTCTCATCCTCCTCAAAATGGGCCTTAAAGTACATCAATTGGGAGGCCCATTAGTATCTAATACCAAAACATTTTTTCTCTAAATCTTGTCTTAACACTAGCTGCTCTCCCCCCCCTCCCCCCCAATTAGATTTCCATGTCCTGGATGTTAGCCGAGCTCCTCTTGTTGACTCGCTCTTTTCCCCTGAGGCCACGCCCTTTACTGATGCCTTATTGCATTTCACTGGCCCCTCCAACCTCAACCTGACTTCCCTCGCATCTGAACCGGATAGGGTTATTTTGAACTCATATTCATTCCCTAATCTTATTACACCTAGGGTGATCAGGACTCCAGATCTGGGTTACAAGGGGACATTGTTCGGGGGTGCGCTTACGCAAGAATTTGTCGAAAGCTCTAAAAAAGGAGCCAAGAAAATCAAAGTTCTCAAGGCCATAGACAAGAACCATGAACTGGTACTAGGGAATTGAATTCAAGTGGATGATATCATGGACACTGCTGGCATAGTTTTGGTAGGTAGGGTTTGTGGTCAATTCTACTTTGATTCTCGACTTAGGAAATGGGGACAGGGGATATGGGTCCATGCTCTTGATGCCCTCCCCATGATATACACTTTGAAGAATGGTTGGTTCACTCTTAGATTGGTCAAGGAAGAACACATGAGCTAGGTCCTCACAAGATTCTGGAATATAGAAATGACCCCTATGTTACTGAAGTGATGGTCACCCATGTTTGATCCAGAACATGAACAACTAGGAGCGAGACCTATCTGGGTCTTCTTATCAAGGTTTCCCCTCCCACTCTAGTCTAAGGATTATTTATGCATCATAGGTGATGATCTTGGGCAATTTCTGGAGTATGACAAATATTTCATGGAGACGAGAAGAATGTCCTTTGCGTGAATTTTGGTATTCATGGGTACCCGAGAGGGCCTAGTGGAGAACTTGATTCTACACTATAGGGGATTGGTCTAGAATCATATATTGGATGATGAGGGAATACCATTATGTTGTCTCAAGTGCCACCAGATGGGTCATGTTTACAAAGAATGCCCTCTTATTCTCAAGCAACAACAAGATGCAAATATCTCAGCTCCATCATTTGATCCCACTCTGGGACCTCATGCATCGGCCCATCCGCTCACCTCTTCACTCAATGGTTCGGCATCTAGGGCATGTTACCCCTTGGGCGGGTTTGGAGAGCTCAAATATGGTGTGATTTGGCGGCCTCTCCATCTAGGGACCTCGACTCCGATGGGTAATTCTTCCCCTTTCCTCCCCCTGACTTCTTGCATGATTTTGCATGTCTCTGTTACATTGTCATCTCCTTCTATCGCTCTTTCAGATCCCAATCCTTCTGTACATTTTGGGGCTATCTCCTGTCCTATTAAATCCATCCTAGTATGCTTCCTGAATCCATCCCCTTTGTTCTTGGCTCCTAGTGACTCCTATTCTGGTTCTGGTTTGGGGCATGGGTATTTCCTTCGCTCCTTGAACCGTCCTCCCTTGGGGCTTAACATTCTCACTAGCCATGGTTCTGGTTTAGGTCCCTTATCCCCGTCAAACTTGCCCAATATCACTCATGGACAAAAATCACATATCTGTAAGGCCATGAACAAGGCCAACCTTGATATTGTAGCTGGTAAACAATTATCTCTTGAAGGGGTCCTTAGAGTAGTAAATGCCCCATCCTCTGTTCCCCCATGAAGTGTCTTTCCTTCAACTGCAGAGGGCTTGCTAGCCGATCAAAGAAGCTATCCCTAAAATTGTTGATCTCTTCTGACTACCTCGACTTTATTCTCCTTCAAGAAACTCTAGGGGCCCATCTAGAGGTTGAGCATCCTTATCAACACTCGTCAAGGGTTAGATTTTTCACGCCATTGATGCGATGAGCCAATCTGGGGGTGTTTCCATTGGTTATAACCCTAAATATGTTAAGATCCTCAACATTTGGGGTCATCACAACTATATCATTGCAGCCATATTCTATGAAGATCTTGGGTTCACTCTCAGGATTGTCAATATTTATGGTCCATACCATAATCGAGTTACATTCTTGAATTATTTGATGAATCAACCCTTCATGAATTATGACAACCTCATCATTTGGGGAGATTTTAATTTCTCATTGATAAGTGAGGAATGTTGGGGTCTCTAGGCACAATTAGATATTCCAATTGATTTCTTCTACTGTCTCATCGAAACCCAACATCTCATTGACAATGATGTGGTAAAACTTCATCCTACCTAGAGAAACCGCCACGTGGGGGAGGAAGCTATCGTTCGCATACTTGATCACTTTATGATTAAGGAAGCTTTCCTAGATCGCCTTTCATGGTATAAGGAATGGGTAAGAGCATGAGGACTATCTGACCACCACCCCATTTATCTCTAGCTGGTTGGTCACTTCGACAAGCCCAAAGCCCCTTTCAAATTCAATTCATATTGGCTCAAAGAGGAGGATTTTCGTAAAATTGTGATTGGTAATTGGAGGAAGCGAGATCCATTGAAATCATGATCAATTTCATCACAATTAAATGAAAACCAGTGTCATTTAAAAAAGAAAACCCTAGAGTGGCTTAAAGGGAAGCGACCGAGGGATGAGGACCTAAAGAATATCAATGATGAACTGGATCAACTAAAATAGTCGGTGGGGGGATTATGTGTTAATTGAGTCCAAAATGCACCTCGTTAACCTTGAGAAGGAGAAGCGTCATTTACTGGATAATAAAGAAGAAACTTGGAGATTGAAAAGCAATGCAATTTGGCTGCAGGCTGGGGATAACAACACAAAAAAATTTCGCCAATTCACTAAGGCAAGGAAGTCTTTAAATACTATTTGGTCTCTTGAAGGCAGAGCATGCCATACTATTTCAAACTTCAAGGACCTGGACAGATTGGGAGTTTGGCACTTCCAATCACTCTTCAAAGTCCCTCGTCATGCCTCCCTGGGGAAATCATGCAAATTGCACAGGCCTTCCCTAGATTTTCTTCTAATGAAGACAATGATGAATTACAGTAGCCTGTCACCCATGAGGAACTAAAATCTATTTTGCATTTGTTTAAAAAATATAATATCCCTAGACCTGAAGGATGGCCTATTGAATTCTTCCTCGATTTATATGAGCTTATTGGTTAGGACCTTTTGGCTGTTGTTGAAGAAAGTCGCACCTCTGGTCAAATATACAATGCCTTCAACTCAACATTCATCGCACTTATCCCAAAAATATACTCTCCCTCCTCCTTTGCAGAATTTTGATCAATCTCCTTATGCAATTTCATCTACAAGATCATTTACAAAATCATTGCCAACAAGCTTCGTCCAATCTTCTCATGTCACATCTCCCCATAACAATTTTCCTTTCTTGAGGGTCATCAAATACACGAAGCTATTGGAATTTCGCAAGAAGGGCTACATAGTATTAAAATGATGAAATTAAAAGGTATGATCCTCAAAATCAATCTCTCTAGAGACTTTGACAGAGCCAGTTGGTGCTATATCAAACTCCTTCTCACTCATCTGGGCTTCCAAATCTCTTTTATCAACTGGATCATGGGTTGTATTACATCGATATCATTTGTAGTATTAATCAACGATGTGGCATCAAGTTTATTCCATGTGGAAATAGGGCTCAAATAGGGCTACCTGCTATCTCCTTTGTTATTCCTATTAATTATTGATGGGATCATTAGGATGATTCTTCGATCGATATCCCTTGGTTCCCTCTGGGGGGATTCGTATTAGGGGAGCCACAATCCTCTCTCATCTTCTTTTTGTGGACGATGTGCTGATATTTTTGGATGGATCGCACAACAACATAAATGAATTCACATCCATCATTAACACATTGTTCACCGCCACAAGTATGTCCCCAAATCATCAAAAATCTACCATTACTTGTTGTGAATGTGTAGAGTTAGAAATTGCACATGATCTTAACTTACTTCCCTTTCAATCTATGAAACTCGAGGAGGGGATAAAATATCTGGGATTTCATTTCAAACCCAATGACTATTCCAAGGAAAACTTGATGTGGTTGGTAGCCAAAGTGGAAAATAAAATTAAGTGATGGTGTCACAGGTGGTTGTCTAGAGTCGAAAGTCTTGTTCTTATCAACTCTGTCTTTGAGGCCACCCCGGTATTTTGGATATCCCTATCTTGGATTCCTAAATGCAGACTTAACCTTATACAGAAGCTCTATTGTGGTTTTCTCTAGCAAGGGGCAAAGGAAGGATGCACATTCACCTGGGTCAGATGGGACAAGATTGCCCTTACAAAATTATGGAGAGGCTGGGGATTAAAATACCTTCATTGCTTCTCACAAGCTATATCCACTAAGGTAAGCTAGAGACTCTTTTTGATGCACAGCATGTGGACCGAAGTGGTACAATAGAAATATATTCACCCTTTATTGATTGAGGACTGGATTCAGCTCCCAAACAAAATAGGGTCAACTATCTCCACTATATGGAAAGAAGTTCTTAAGTCTTTTTTGATTATTGCATCTAGATTAGATTGGTTTATAAGCTTTGGAACCCATCTCCAAATTGGCATTGATCCTTGGTCGGGATGTGGAAAAAATCACATCCTCCCTCCTGGTCTGATCACCTTCCTTGCTTCTCACAGAATTAAATTCCTGAACCAAATAGGGGACGTAGATTGATTGGACATATGGGGTCAGCATTGGAGCTCAACGTTGGAATTGAAGCTCCCTAATCAATGGCATGAATATTTGGGTAATTATATTAAGGCGTTGACTACATCGCACACCCAGTTAACCGATCGTGAGGACGAGTTACTATGGGCCCCCTCTAAACAAGGAACCTACTCCCCAAGAGATGGTTTTCAACACACGATTGCCTCAAAGGAACCAAATTCTCTTTGTTGGTGAGAAAAATTGCCCACGAGAGAAAATTTGAAAAAATAATCCTTCTATGGCCCCTCATGGGTGCTCTATGTCATGAATCTAAGTCATCTTTTCCTATCTTGTCAGGTTACTCGACAGGTTTGGAGTTCCATCTTACAGGGGATCTCCTTATCCATTAATTGGCAGGGTGAAAATATCTCATAATAGGCCTGGGAATCCTGGTGGAATGATACCCAATCTCACAAGATGTGAAACATCCCCTTGCTCGCTTGTTGGGGACTTTGGATCGATAGGAATAGATAGATCTTTCATGATCATCTTTTCCCCCTTGATCGCACTTCTGCATAAAGTATTGCCATATATTCTCTCCTCCCTGACGATGAAACATTCTACTCTTATTGTCACCATGGAAATCATTGATCACTCAATGCCATGGGAATATTTTGACAGTTCCTCTCAGCTTGGCCACTGTGGTGGTGGTGCAGTTCTTCACTTAAATCAAACCCATCATTTCCATATCAAAGTCGGGTTGGGTCAGGGTACAAACAACTATGCCGAATTGCACAGTCTTAAACTACTGCTCCTTTTTTCTCTTGAGAAAGAATGTAGAAAGCTCCAGGTATTTGGTGATTCAAAAGTGGTGATAGACTGGTTCTCATTAAAATCCACATGCCACACACACACTCTTAGAAGTTTATTGAATGAATTAATTTTGATCAAATCTTGCTTTGATTCTATATCCTGTTATCATATTTACAAGGAGAGGAACTATATTGCTGACCAGCTATCCAAATAGGGCACGCAACAGGCATTTGGCACTTGGCATGTGACAGAGGTGACTATCGCGGACCATTTCCAGTACTACCATCATCCTTTTGCTAAGGGTTTTCAGGTTCCCGCAGTTACTCGGGATTGATTTTTGTTTATTACAGACCTACACTCAGTCGTAGATAATTCTCTTATATTTTTGCACTCTCAGACTTTAAATTTTTGTATCTAAATTATTTTCTCATAGTTGTATATATTATAATGGATGACTCTGTCCAATAGCAACTGATATAGTAAAATCAACAATTTTTGTAGTTGATACAGTAAAATCAACAAATTTTATCTTTGATGACTCTAAACTATTCAACATGTAATTTTCATCTACATATTAATGAAAATTAAGATTTTTCCGTGGGGGGTGTGGGGTGGGGCGTGTAATACCAAAAATTATGCTACAAACTCCTTCAAATACTGATTTTCTCCAGTGAAGATCCCTACCTCTATCAAACTAGTAGGGATAAGTCATCAAATAATGGTTACAATCTTTCCAAGATCCAACCTCAACTCTCCTCCACTAATCATATGCTCGATATCAATCAAGGACTCTTTTTTAAATTTACATTTCTTAAATTTTATGATCAACTAATTCCATTTCAATGTCTCTATACCCATGTCACATATGATATGTGTTATTTTCATATATTGTTGAATATTACAATGTCATCTTAATACTATTACAAAAGAGTAAGTAAATGGACACAACACATCATGCATCAAGTGCATCAATTTTGCAAGTGTGTTGCAAAAAATGAAAGTCATAATAATCCATTTGTACAAACCTTTCTTTTTCTTGAATTCCGTCTTCCATACATATTATTCTTGATCATTACTTAATTGTAACCTAATTTATGTCAAATATTGGTCAAGAACTTGGCTTATTGTTACCAATCCAACAACTCAACAATCCATGGTAGTGGATATTTGTTCTTAATGGTGATTTCGTTTAGGGTAGAGTAGTAAGTGGACATTCCCCATTTCTCGTCTTTTCTTGAACACCATTATGGACATGTTAGACCTAACGAATCATTGCTCCAATAATTTTTACTTTTATTTCTTCACCTTGTCGACTTATAGGATGTTATGTTTGTACATCTACATGTTTCACATTGAATACATCAGTAACATGCTAATATCATGCTTATCCTCTCCATTGTGTGATATCCCCAGAAGCTCTTCATAGACTTCAATAAACTACTAGATTTTTTGGCACTACCTAATATCACATCCTTCCAAGGATGCCTTCATCTCCACTTCACTATTCTCTTCTTGCCACTTTCCTTCTATCAAGAATAATGAGACAAATTTATCGGTATTTCCAATTATTATCCTTACCTAGTGAGTTCTATTAAAGATAATTAATTATTTCTCTTGTATGCATTTATGGAGAAATCCATCCCATCTTTTACAAGTCTAGATTGGTTTCCTTCCTTATGAAGATGTCATCTCTCACATTGAGTTATGGATTCCTAGGATGACTCCATACATGTCTAATGTGACTACATATTTCTCCATTGGATCCATGATGTTTCCACTCATGGAAATCTTCAATTGCATTTCTTGACCTCTATTAGCTTCTCTTCATGTCTCACATGAGCCAAGAATATGGACAGATAACCATATTTGATTGTGAATTGAGGTTGGACAGATAACCATTTTAGTTTGTCCCGTGTAGATCTTCATGTGAAGCAATTTACTAATTTTCCTCTCCTCCTTGGGAAAATAACTGACTAGCATTTCCTATATCTAGATGGAACAACTATTTTCCAGTCAACATTGAAGTATTATCCACCCTTCGTTATGCATATAAATAAAACAAAGACTTCTTATTTCTTTTCTCTTGGAAGTGCTTGGGGAATTTCTTGTGGTATAGTTTGTATTATCCCTTATTTATTGCAAGGCTTACAACAATTGGTAATAGATCCTATCTGTTATGTGATTATTACAATTTCCTTGGGCAACCCACTTCTCTTCTTATTCCATTTCTTTTATTTCTCTCGCTATTCCATTTTTTATGTGCTCCAAACTGTTATTTTTATATCCCATTCAAGGTGTTCTGCTTAGACACTTGATTCATCAATGGATTTGGTATTGAGAATCATAAATTTCCTTTGAATCATATAATGCAAGGCCCCTAAGTGCTTCATTAACAGATTTGGGCTTTTGAGAGAGACATCTAACGAAATGGTTCTCTTTCCAATCTCATTAGTGAATTCTTACACCAATTCCCAACTAATGCCCAAAATAATGTCATTTAATCTATTAATACTTCTCATAACCAATTAGGTATAAATGATCTTTAATCATGTCCTTCAACACTTCCTAATAAATTTCTAGTGGTGCATTTTCAAGGTGTCTCCGGCCAACACCACTTTCACACTATGTTAAGGCATTAGATTCAAGCTTCAAGTGGGAAAATATGATTATCTTCTTTAAACTAATTTCTTGTACAGTAAAGTAAACCTCCATCTACTATAACCATCGATTCAATTTGAAGGTTTCATCTTCTTCTCTGTATGGTTTTAAGTCCACCTTCACCTCTACATTTAAAGGTACTTCAGTTTTGTTATGGAGACATTCTCCCATCTTGGTCTTAAGCTTAATCTCACTCTCAACATAGTTACCAATCAAACAGGAACTATTACCTCAAAATGGGTACTCTAGCCTAAAAACCCCTTAAAAGCATGAAAAAACAACCCAAAAATGAAAATTGTGTATTCCAAAATGATGTTTTTTTTAGGTAAATTTTCAACAATTTTTTTAAATGGAAGTAAAAACCATTTTTTTTTTGCAAAATTGATGAAAAAAACACCCTTAAAAAAATAAGTGTTGATTCTAGAATAACAAAAAATAAATCGGGTTACAATTTTGATATTTTTTAGCAATGGAATTAAAGATAAAATATCCGGACTTTGAAAAACTGTAAATTCCAACAATTCTTGGACATAATGTTAAAGATAGAATATCATATCTCAAATTTTGATAATTCCAACGATTTCTATCCATGTTGTTAAAGATAAAATATCTTGACTCTAGAAAACCCTGAAATTGTAATTGTTTTCAAGCATAGCATTAAAGAAAAAATATCATGACTTAGAAAAACATTAATATCTTGACAATTTTTCAACCATGCAATTAAAACCAAAGATTATGACTACAAAAAAATCTCAAGTTTTCAAAATATTTCGAGCATGACATTATGGAAAATTTTTATGACACAAAACTTTAAAAATGAACACCCAAGAGTAATTTATTTTTTAAATGCTAAATATATAGCGATTTTAAAATCTTAGCCTATGACAACTCGATAGATTACAACAAAAATTAAAAAATAACCATGAAATTGGCACACGGTGTAGGTGAACTCGACCCGTTGTAATGAAAACTTAAAGACCAACCATGAAATTGATACATTGTGGGGGCAGACTCGATTCATTATAACGAAAATTTTAAAATCAACTATCAAATTGGCCATAATGGGATGGGGTTGCTAGACGAGTATCGACACGGACCCTGTAGAAAAAAAATAAAAATAAAAAACAAAATAAAAAATAGATGTATAAATAAATAAAAATGAAAAATACAAAAGAAAACAAAAATTCAAATATTGAAAAAAATA
>APFE031233823.1:89412-111968 GCA_000404065.3 Pinus taeda
TTATTTTTACTATTTAATTGTGTTTTCTTTTTACATTTTTATGGGTGTGTTTTTTTTTGTTTTTGTTTTTGTTTTTTGTTTTTTCTCAATTGAGTTTTTTTTGTCATATTTTTTTTAAATTATGTTTTATTACCAACATGAAAATCACAAACATTTGAAAAATATATCCACATTTAATACATTAGAAATTTTAAAAGACAAAAAGCGTTGATGTTGCATCAACATGTTTCAAAATCAAGATGAAAATCACTAACATTTAAAAAAGGTGTTCATACTTTATACATAATAAAATAAATAAATAATAATAATAATAATTAAGTGTCAAAAATAAACTTTTTAAAAAAATGTGTTGATGCTGTATCAACACTTTTCAAAATCAAAATGAAAATTACTAACGTTTAAAAAAGAATGTTCATACTTGACACATAAGAAAATTTAAAGTGCCAAAAATATGCTAAAAAAAATGTATTCTGCATCACCACTTTTCAAAATGGGTGATTTTTTGCTACCTCAAAAAAATGGGTACTAGGTCATTTTCTTGTTTGATCGGTAACTATGTTTCTCATGTTCTCTTTTCTTTCCCTTATACTATAGCTCCTTACATCATTATATATTAGCACCTATATGAGCTTGTTCCTCTTCCCCCTACTCTCATAACCGTACAACAAAAAACTTATAATCTTTGCCACTTGGTTCTCCAAGTGATGCATCAAGAAATCAATATCACTAGTGTCTGGAGGATCATCCTTAGTTTTAAGTGTTGTTTTCCCCTTCTTCTACCAATATTGAGTTCAATGGCAAGAAACTCTCCACCGTTTAGCAACTTCTTCAATTCAATTAACATCCATTGTGTACTTTGTTGAAAAAGTGACTAGTATTGGTCTTCATAATTTTTGTCTAACTCATGACATGATGTAATCCATATGTATTAGTAAAAAGAAGGAAAGAAAAATTATTGTAAAATTCAAAGAAAACTATTCTTATAAGCATGGGTTTCATGCTCAATTGATTATGTTTCTAGGTCTGAGCACCCATTTAGTGCTTCTAGGTTTGAGACATGAGTCATTTCCATTATCCTTATGTTTTAGACCCTTCTTGGGCTTATTATGTTAAGGAAAAAAAAATTATTTCATGTAAAATGGTCATATATCTCTCTTCCACCAAGTTAGCATACCCTTCCATCAAGTCGACATCATTGAAGGGATTAAACCACATTATAAGACTATATGCAAGCATTGTATTTGACTTATTATATCATCTATCCAAGTAAGATTCAATCTACAATCCCAAGGAGTGTGAAGACAAGAAAAAGGAAGAGAAAAGGCTTGTAAAAGGAAGGAAAACCCTAGCGAAGGAAGGAGGAACCCTAGCGAAGAAAGCAAGGTTGATTTCCTCTTGTTTTGGCTCACACATGCAAGAGTTCTAGGTTGTAGGAGGGCCAAAAATTGTAGGTATACAGTAGAGGCTGAAATTTTGATGCAGGAGAACTGAAATCTATGATTGAAGCAAGATTGAAAATGTTTGACTTTTGTTAACTAGAAGCAAACTTTTGTCATATTAAAAGGAATTTTTTGGGAGGCTAACTTGGTGGTTTGGAGGAGGTCTTTGTCTCGGTCAAAAGGGTCTTCATTATCTCATTTGATTTGGTTCTAAAGGAAGAGCATATATTTTTTGGGTTTTCCCTAAGAGAGGGGTTTTTCCTTGGCTAAGAGCTTGCATCCTATATCCTTATTGGTTTGATCTTCATGCACTTTTGTTTTGGTAGTTGCTTGATGATAAGAATATAAACAAATACATAAAATAATATAATAAGAATACAACGAAATCACAAGTAATTATCAAGATAAGAAAATCTTTCTACCTTTCCAATTTTCTAACATGGTATGAGAGCTAAGGTGAAGAAAGGAAAAAAGTTGTTTGAAGATCATTTTCTCTCTAGTAATGGTTCAAGAGAGGTTTCAATATAGATCATAAGGAGAAGAGAAGTTTTAATTTTTGAACCTTTGAAGATTTGTTGAAGAACACCATTTTCTAGAAGGAAGGAAGTCTTGAAAGGTAATATAGAAGTTTTGGTTCCCTATAAGCTAATTTGAAGAAGAAAACCTATTGAAGGCTACAAACATATCTAGACTTCATCAAGTGTGACATTGACAAGTTTACCTATGGCCTCATCAATGAAATCTAAGAACAAACTTCGAGGAGCATCTAACTTTAGAGAATGGAAGACAAGGATGGAGTTCATCCTTGCAAGGAATAAAGTATTGGAATTAGTACAAGGAAAAGTCAAAGAACCTGCAAATGATGCTGGAAAGGAGAAGTGCAAAGAAAATGACATTATAGCCATGAACCTAATTTTGGATGGAGTTAAATACAACTTGATTCCCTACATTTCTACGCTAGATACTTCAAAGAAATTTTACGATGCCCTCTTCAAGTTATTTACAATCAAGAATATTGGGCAAGTGGCAAGTCTAAAGAATGAAGTTTGAACTGTCAAAATGACCAAACATGAACTACAAGCAGTTGATGAAATAGTCCCCCATAAGGAACTTGTCATTGTTTCCCTTCTAGGACTACCAAAGTCTTGGGATGCCTTTGCAGTTGGAATTAGTAGTTGGAAAAACTCTCCCTCCTTTGAAGAAGTGTGGTCTTCATGTACTCAAGAAGAATATCGTTTTTCCTTGATAGAAGGTAAGCAAGAAGATGAAGAAAATACCTCAAATTCCTATTCTTCCCATTTCAAGAAAAAATGAGGAAATAATATATTTGAAGGGTCAAAGAAAAATCATGGGAAGATTGACCTTTCTAAAATAGAATGTTATCATTGTCACAAGATGAGACATTATAAGAACTAATGCCCTAATAATCCTAAGAACAATAAGAGAGAAAGAGACCAAGCTACAATTTCCACTAATGATAATCCTCCAAAGAAGACCAAAATTTAAGATTTTGAAGTGAAAAACTTATTCTATTAAGTCTTTAGGGCTATTATCCTTTGCATATCCTTTGTTTATAGTAGAGGCTATTATTTTATGTCTTGTAGATTTTCTCTTATAATTGTCTCTAGGATTTATCTTTCTTTTTATTCCTAGGGTTTATAAATCTAATATGCTTTGTTATAAAGTTTTTGAGTTGTTTTAATCCCTCATAAAACTAGATTGATGCAAGATGAAGAGGGAGCTTCCACTTTTTCTCAAAATATAAGTATCATGTTCTTTTACATTATTGTTGATTTCCTCTATATATCTAGCTTTATTGCTTGATTATAATCCTTTCTCTTATGTTTCAACGGAAGGAAATCTTTTTTGCAGGAATGTCAATAAAAGAGAGGATTGAGGCTAGATTCAAAGGGGGCCTTAAAAGGGAGGCTTGTATAAAGATTTGTTACAGAGGGAGCCCTTCAAGAGGAAGCCTTACAAGGTTTTTAAAGGAAGTAACTCAAGGTATGTATAATATTTTAAGATTTGTAGCAGGTCTTCATCATATAAGAAGGCATGATATTTTTGGATTTAAATTTGCCTTATAATTAATGACTCTCTCATATCTAGGGTTTTGCTATAGAATCATGAAGATTATTATATATTGTTAGGATGTTTGATATCTAGATTAAAATAAAACCTTGTATTATTATCTTTTCATAAAATCCTAGCCTTTTGATTAGGGTTTGTTAATGATATCTAGGGCATACGATAAAACCCTATCTTTTTAGGGTTTGATGATAGTCTCTAGGGTTTGTGCCAAAACCCTAGTAAAGGCTGTTGTAAAATTCCAAGGCATAAAAGTGTAACCCTAGGTGTAAATGCTTTCTCTCTTATTGAAACCCTAACATGGTTTAATTGTTGGATATATAAGATTTAATTTCTTGTTTAAAGTTTTAATAACCCCAGATGCTAACCCTAGATTGATAAAGTTAATTTCATGCTCTTGTACATATATATTTGTGTTTGGTTGTAATTTTTAATGAGATTTGCAAGTACATAGTTTTCAATAGGTTGCCTACCTCATACTTGATGATGACTTTAGGATGATTTTGAGCATGATGGAAAGAGGGAGTTGTAAGAATCCTGATGACATTGAAGTTTACATTAGTGATTGAAAGATGACCTTGTTGCCATATGAATAAAAAAGAAATGACGTTTTTGGAAGGTCTAAGTTCTTCGATAATATGATGATGCAAAATAAAGAGCATGTGTAGCTAGAAGAATAAAGTCGTGGATGATGGACTTATCCCTAGTTGAGAGGGAGCTTGGATGAAGGAAAGTCTATATCCTCCATAGTTGAAAATAAGGACATGATGTATAGTAAATACTATGAAGAAAGAATAAGATCAGAGAATGGCTAAAGCACTGATGATGGTTACTTTTGTTTGATGAAGTTGTGAATAAAGACTCGGATACTTTGAGAAGTGTTGAGGTTGAGTTTGGTGTTTCTTGAGAGGTTGGAAAAGGAAGCTTTCGTTGAGATTTGTTTGGATATGATGATGAATTATGAAGCATCAGAATGGTTGAGGACTCCAGATTTTATGCTAGCATATTGATAATAAGAACCAATATATTGGAAGTTTGATATTGGTTAGGGTCATGGAGATACAATATGTTTTTATGGATGAACAAGTAGATGATGTGTTAATCCCCCCCTAAGAAGTTTGAATATTTGATAAGCATGTTTGGATTAGTGAACATCTCTGATTTGGTTGAGAGGGAGATATGAGTACCTTAGGTTGTGTGCTTATATGATGGTACTTGGGAGAACATCTTGGCCTAGTTGATATTGAGATATTAGTTATAGTTTGGCCTTGATGATGTCTAGATCCTGATGTGGGAGGGTATCGTGGTCTTATGGAGATTCGTTTTAATGTTGACCTTGATGATACCTAGATCCATGTAATGGTTGGTGTCTTGATATAGAGGCCTATATGATATTTATAACCTGTTGGATTAATACCAGGGTTGTAACCTGATGGTATCAATAGTGGCAAGTTACCTTGATGACACCTTAGTCCATGTTGAGTTAGTGTCTTGGCATATAGTCTTTGATGACACTTCATGAGACCTTGGCATTTTTTTGCCTTGATGGTATCTAGCATTGGATATGTTGATGTACTCTTCTTGGAACACTTAAAATTAAGGGCATCCTTGTACCAGTTGAACAATTATGAATAACTTCCTAGTTAAGAAGGAGTGTTGAAAATGTAACTATTGTCAGTCTCTGTAAATGTTTTCTAACTCATGACATGATGTAATTTACATATGTATTAGTAAAAAGAAGGAAAGAAAAATTATTGTAAAACTCAAAGAAAATTATTTTTATAAGCATTGGTTTCATGCTCGCTTGATTATATTTATAGGTCTAAGCACCCATTGAGTGATTCTAGGGTTTAGTCATGAGTCATTGTCATTATGCTTATGTTCTATACCCTTCTTTGGCTTATTATGTCAAAGAAAGAAAATTTATTTAATGTAAAATTGGCATATATCTCTCATCCACCAAGTCAACCTTGTTGAAGGGATTCAACCACATCAGGAAACTATAAGCAAGCATTATATTTGACCTATTGTAGCATTTATCCAAGTAAGATCCGATCTGCAGTCCCAAGGAGTCTGAAGGCAAGAAAAAGGAATAGAAAAGGCCTGTAGAAGGAAGGAAAACACTAGTGAAGGAAGGAGGAACCCTAACAAAGAAATGAAGGTTAATTTCCTATTGTTTTGGCTCACACATGTGAGAATACTAAGTTGCAGGAGGGCCGAAAATTGCAAGTCTGCAGTAGAGGCTGAAATTCTGATGGAAGAATTAAAGAGATCTAGAACAGTTGGTGAGGAAGCGCGCTGTTAAGGCGCTCCGCAAGCAAAGGTCACCAGTTCTAGTCTCGCTGATACCAAAAAATCCAGCATGGTTTTAGCTGGTGCGGCTCAGGCCGGGTGCGATCCCCAGGTGGATTTGATGGCTTAGATGCCTCTCAGCCCACTTAGCGACTAAAAAAAAAAAAAAAAAAAAAAAAAAAAAGAAGAAGAAGAAGAAGTGATTGAAGTATGATTAAAGAGGCTTGACTTTTGTTGACTAGAAGAATACTTTTATCATCTTAAAAATACTTTGTTGCGAGGCTGACTTGGTGGTTTGGAGGAGGTCTTTGTCTTGGTTAAAAGGGTCCTTGTAATCTCATTTGATTTTTTTCTAAAGGAGGAAAAGAGAATTTTTGGGTTTGCCCCTAGGAGAGGGGTTTATCCCTGGCTAAGAGACTACATCATGTGTCTTTATTTTTTAATCTTCATGCACTTATTTTTCACTGTTTCTTGATGATAAAAAGATAGAATAAGATAATAAGAATGTAAATAAATCACAAGTAATTATCAAGATAAGAAAATATTTTTACACTTCTCCTCGAGGTAGGATTTGATATGCTCTAATACCAAATTGATCCATAAATGGCAGGCCCATGGCCCATTCATAATGTCCACATGGATTCTTTGATAAATTGGAAACAAATTGTGTGTACCTACAATTAATTTTCAAAATAAGGTTGAAATCCTTCAATTGCGGTCCATTAACTTGAATTTGTTTCCTTGTTCATCTCTTATTCCAAATGATATTTATTTACTACATTGCTGGGAAAATTCCCAAAAAAACAATTCCATTTGTTTACAATATCACGTAGTTAATAAATTATGTGTACAATATTAAATCCACATTCTCATGTTCATTTTATCTGCCACCATTAAATTACATGAATACATCACCCTCTTTGAGTCATGGTGATGAGCCTCCACATTGTAGATCATGAACACATCCATGACATATGTTAACATTCTCTTGTACTTGATAAACCCATTATTTTGACCATAATGAATATAAAATATGGTTTTATGCAGTTAATTGTGAATTGGTTGACTTCTTGATTAAGTGTGTTGCATGTCGAGAGGATGGAGTTACTAAAAACCCTAGCTATAGGTTTTGATGCATCCTTCATGTTTCTTCCATCTTCCTGTGACTGGAGCTAACCTGCTTGCTCCCCTCCCAGTTGACTCCCTCTGCCACTACCATTTTCCTGTTCCGTTATTTGGCATCGAGATCAACCGTAGTTGTCTGGGCAACTACTTGTTGGCACTATTTCCTAGGTGCTTTCCCTATGGGTTGTCAGCTTGTATGGAGGAGGACATGGTCTTTATACTGAGGACCCATACGCCCCGGTTCCCATCTCAACGGTATCCCCCCGAAAGATGTTAATCACTTCTTCCAACATTCCCCTGGAGATCCCCTCGTCGTTGGTCGGTGATCTGTGGGTCTATAGGGTGCCGGATTACCCCTCCTTCTCTCTTTTAGCTCAACAGTTACTCCCTTCGACCAATCCGCCCTCTTTTTTGTTGTCGTCTTTTAGGCTTCCCGACGATGTTTATTTTGCTCTTGGTCCTAACTTCTCTCTTCCCTCCCTGTCATCTTTACAATTTCTAGCGACCTGTCTGGACCCCTCCTCTACTTCCTTCTCTCTGGAGCCCCCTGTTTTCCCCTCCAATGGGAAACCTTTCCCCTACCCTACCTCATACCATACCCTCCTATACCCCCATCCATTATACCCTCATCTTCCATCCCGCTTCCCCTGATTTCTCACACTCCCACCTCGACCTATTTTGTTGGTATCTCTCCCCCTCCCACGGACTCGGTTGGGGGTCCTCATGTGGGTTCTGATACTGCTCCTTCCTCCGCTCCATCTGTTATCCCTACTACTGGCAATTGGGGCCAGCCAATGAAGAAGTGCAAAGGGGTCAAGGCCGGGACTAAGAAGATCTCTCTCACCTTTGGTGACGACCTCCAGATGGGCCACCTGCTCAATACCTCTGATCCGGTTTTGGTTGGGACGGTTTGTGGCAGAGCATACTCGGTTGCTCGTCTGCATCAGTGAATTCTGGAAATTTGGGGACAAGTGCTTAATGAACTACCATCTGTGGTGACACTATCTCATGGTTGGTTTGCGCTACCCCTGCATTCATCCCATGACTATTATCAAAATATTGGCATATTGAATTTGCTTCGGTACTGCTAAAACGATGGAGTCCACCCTTCGATCCGGAGTGCAAGCACTTGGGGTTGGGCCTATTTGGGTGCATCCTCTGGGATTACTACACTTCTAGTTGGAAGATGTATTTAAGAGAATTGGGAATGCACTGGGTACATACTTGGACTATGACAAATCATATATTGTCACTGGGAAAATGGTTATGGCACGCATCTTAGTGCACCTAGACATAAGAGAGGGACTAGAGGAGAACCTGCAAATTTACTAGAGAAATACATGCCATGTTCAAATTTTAGATTATAAAGGTGTCCCTTATCGATGTCAGAGATGCCACAAAATTGGGCACTTATGCAAGGACTGTCCTCTTCTTGCATCCAGCTCTGCTTCAGTGGCTCGACTGGAACATGTTGCTACAGACAATTCAGTTGATCCGTGTGGAAAGCAACCTACATAGCCTGAGGACTGTCCATCAATGATTGTTTCGTCGATCCGTGAAGCTCACATGGAGACTATTCACCCCCGATCCCCAAGTATTACAAGATCTTGTGTAGCTGCGACGACAGCTGCCTCTAATGTGGGTACTTCTTCCTCTACACCCTCTCTTAATTATACTATATTATCTGAATGCATTCACTATGTTTCTCAATGCACTTCTGCACTTGCATATTGTCCCCCCTCTATGTTGTGCTCACTTGATCCCTCCCTGCCTACATTTCCCCCTCCCCCCCTTCCATTTTGGATGTCCTTAGTTCTATCTGATCTTCTAAACTATCCATTAACTCTAGTCGAAGTCATCACTATAATATTTGCTCCCTTTCCTGGATTTCTCCTGGTGATCATTGTGATATTGGCATTGTCCCTCCCCCTCTGCCCTCTAAATCTACTAGACGTTGTGAATCCAATATGTCCAAGGTTATTTTCCAGGCAGGATTGGATGTGGCTCATGGTCATCAACCTACCATTGATAAGGTCCTTAGAGCACTGACCTCTTCACACCCTGGTTCCCCATGATGTGGCTCTCCTACAACTGTCGTGGGTTGGCTAGTCCCACAAAGAAAATAGCCTTTTGTCGCTTGATAGACATATAAATGGTCGATATTATATTTCTACAGGAAACTCTTTCACCTTGTACATTGATCACCCCCACTCTTGAGGCCCTTATCCCAGGCTAGCATTTTAATGCTTTGAATGTTCGTGGCTGATCAGGTGGACTAGCTCTAGGATTCAATCCTCGGGTTATAAAATTGCTGAATATTTGGGGTGGGGAGGGTATCATCGGTGATGATATTTTTTCTTCTGAATTTGGGATGGAACTAATACTTATCAATGTATATGGCCCCTACATCAATCAGGCTCCATTCTAGAACAAGCTCCTAAATCACACTTATATGAAAGTTGATAATATTATTATTGGGGGAGATCTCAACTTCCCTATTGGCCATGCGGAATCCTAGGGTCACAATGCATAATACGACACATTATATGAACATTTTCACTCTCTACTGGAGGACCATCAACTTTTTGATATCCCTATGGAAATAGAAGGGTTGGAGATGTAGTGCTTGCCATAAGGTTGGACAGATTCTTGGTCAAGGACTCTCTTTTGGACCATTTTTCTTTATATTGTTAATGGGTGGGATATGGGGGTTTGTATGATCACTCGCCCATTTACCTCAAATTTTCTTGTGTTAACCATAAACCTAAGGCACCATACAAATTCAATTTTACCGGGCTCAGGGATGAAGGATACCTGAATTTGGTTACTAAGCATTGGAATACCTACCCTCTTTCACCCAACCTATTAGTATCTAAACATTTTTCCAAAAATATGCTCTCCCTCAAGAAAAAAAACTATTGATTGGGCCAGGGAAAAAAGACACAAGGACGAACAAACATTGAAAGATACTGAAGTGGAGCTTGCCAATCTAGTGGACCGAGAAGGTCATGGTTTTGTCTCCATTGAGGCCAAATAACAACTCAAAAAATTAAAAGCAGATCGAAATAGAATTTTGAAGAATCAAGAGGAAACCTGGAGACTTCGTAGTTGTCACATTTGGCTTCAGGCGGGGGATGAAAATACAAATTGTTACCATCATTTTGCAAATGGTCATCAGGTCACCAATACCATCTGGCATCTGGTGGATGATGCAGGTTCACAGGAAAAGACTTTTCATCAATTAGCTACACTCAATAATTTTCGTTTTAGTTGGCTATTCAGAGCTTCACAGGATGCAAATCTTGCTAAGATCATCAAGGTGGTTGGTCTTTTCCCTAGATTTGTTAATCAAGAAGTGATTAGGGGCCTTGTACTCCCTGTTACTATGGGGGAACTGGAAGGCACTCTTAAATGGTTCAAGAAGGATAAAATCCCTGGACCAGATGGCTGGTCGATTGAGTTTTATCTTGATTTCTTTGATATGTTGGTTAATGACCTCCTACAGTTCATTGAAGAATGTCTGATGGGGGGACGAATGTATGATGCATTTAACTCTACTTTTATTGCTTTGATTCCCAAATCTAATGATCCACAAACATTTAATGATTCCCCACCTATTTCACTTTGCAACTACATATATAATATTATTTCCAAGATCATTTCTAATCATCTAAAGCCCATCTTATCTGAGTTCATATCCTTGAATCAATTTGCATTTCTTGAACATAAGAAGATCCATGAAGCAGTTGGCACTGAGCAGGAGGTCCTTCACTCCATGAAAACAAAGAGACTCAAAGGTATGATTCTCAAGATTATTTCGGCTAAGGCTTTTGATCGTACCAGTTAGCTCTACCTAAGGATGCTATTGACTCATCTGGGGTTTCCTTTACCTTTCATTCAATGGATTATGTGTTGTATTACTAATGTATCGTATAGTGTTCTTATTAATGGATCTACATCATCATTCTTCCATATTGAGAGAGGCCTCAGACAAGGTTGTCCACTCTCATCTCTCATATTCTTACTGGTCATGGAAGGACCGAGTCATCACAATACTGCAGAAAAAAGATAGGGCAGACTGATGGGCATCAAGATCATAAATAATTTCATCCTTACCCACCTCCTATTCGTTGATGATATTCTCATTTTGCTAAATGGATCGATTGTGAACACATCTGCTTTCTCCTCTATTTTTCAATCATTCTGTTTTTCCACTGGTATGGACTGCAATCACCACAAATCTACATTATCTTATATGGGATGCACACCTAATGAAATTCTCTTTTCCCAACAACGATTCCCATTTACCTTTCTTCCCTTTGAAGAAGGTCTCAAATCTCTAGGATTTCGGCTAAAGCATGCAAAATACAATATTGTAGATTGGGTTTGGTTGGTGGCTAAGATTGAAAGGCGATTAAATATTTGGCACCATAGATGGCTTTCCAAGGCAGGCAGACTTGTCCTCATCAAATTTGTTGTGGAAGCTACTCTGGTATATTGGATGTCACTTGCTTGGATTCTGAAAGGTATCCTTAGCAGAATACAACAGTTGTGTTGCAGATTCATTTGGAAGGGAAAACAAGAAGGGAACATATTCGCTTGGGGCTAGATGGGATAATCTAGATCTTCCCAAAAAATGGAGTGGATGGGGCATGAAAAATCTAGACATATTTTCCATTGCCCTCGTAGCCAAATTGGGCTAGAATGTCCTTACCTCAAGGAATATTTGGGCAAAGGTGATCACCCAAAAGTATATTTCCTCTCTCCGTCCCCTCGACTGGAGCCGACTACCCTCCTGGGACATAACAAATGTTTCAACGATTTGGAGGGTAGTCCTAAATGCGCTTTTATATCAGGGATGGATTGACTTGGAAGATTGGCAATGGAAATCTGATACGCATTGGGTTGGACCCATGGACTGAATGCGGGAACACTCATAAACTTCCCCAAGATCTTCTACACTATCTCTCAAATGCAGGTTTCACTAGATTGACCCATATTGTTAATCAGGGCAACACTAATATCTTTAGACAAGCCTGGAAATCTTTTGGCATGTTGGGAATCCCTCCCATTTGGCATGCCATCTGGCAATCATATAAAAATTCACTTATGGAATCCCATGTCTAGATTACTGAGGGGGAGGGTGATCTTATATGGGCTCACTCACTTAATGGAAAATACTCCCGAAATTTTGGATATCTTCATATCTTTCTGGACAACAAACCACCTATCACTGATTGGTGGTGGAATCTTCTCTAGAAATTGAAGGTGCCACCCAGAGCCAAATTTTTCATGTGGTGCATTCTCCGAAATAAGGTTCCTACTAGGGATAATCTTCAAAAGTGATCATATCATGGTCCATCCTGGTGTGTTCTTTGCAAACAAGATCTGGAATCTGTTGACCATTTTTTTCTTACTTTCCCTTTTACCACTACTATCTGGCAAGAAGTAATTGCACTTCTTCATCTACAACCTAGATTTCATAGGACAGACATCTTGGAGGCCTGACATCTGTGGTGGATGACTGCACAACCATATAGGATTCAATACCTACCTATTCTGATCTGCTGGAGTATTTGGCTACAAAGGAATAAAATTTTATTCACAGACACCACTCCCTACTGGTTGCATGTCATTGCATATCTGATCTCTATATATCAATGCATCCTGGTGGATGACCAAGCCCCCACAGTGCGCTCCATCATTGCTGAGATCATTGACCGAGATACTCCATGGGCATAATTTGATGGCTCAACACAACTTCATGGTTGTGGTGGGGGCATCCTTATACACATCACAAATTACCACCAATACAAGATCCAGATGGGTCTGGGGGGGTGGGACAAACAACTTTGTTGAACTTATTACTCTCTGTCATTTATTATTTTTTGCACTTGAGAAAGGATGTTGTCGTTTACAGATTTTTGGTGACTCAAAGATAATCATAAATTGGTTTAATCATCAATCTACTTATCACACTCACACATTTCGGCATATTTTGGATGACACATTGATGCTGATAACTCATTTTGACTATATCTCTTGTCATTATATATACAGGGAATGCAACCAAAGTTTTGATCAACTATCTAAAGAAGCCACGCACCAGCCATGGGGGATATGGTTGCTTAGGGAACAGTCTGATCAGGAATTCTACAACTACTATCATGGGCCATATGAGGACGTGCAGCAGAATGGGGCAACAGGCCCTGATTTTTTGTCATATCTAGAGTTCTTTTATGTATTTAATTTTTGTGGTTGTACATTTCATGTCTATAAATTACAAGAACGTATTATTTGTAATTATTTAAACAGACTCCCATGCTTGGGATAGATTCATTTTTGGATAGAAAAGCACAATCAATGGCCTTGACCACTTTTATAGCATATGTTATTAGCATCTAGAGCATGTAATTTTCAAACTATCAATGAAAATTACGATTTTTCCTTGGAAAAAAAAAGTATGTTGCATGTGATTATTTGTGTTTAAATCCATGATCTTGAGAATATTTACATGACTAAATCTTTAGTTGGTCAAATAATAAGGGATTTCCACTTCAATTTTCGTTTATGAATTATTGAGATTTTCTCCCCTTTCCATCTTCCATGGTCCAACAAGTTCATAAGGCACCTTTTCCAACTCACTCACTCAAACTACTAGTCCTTGAGATGCAATCAATCAAGGGATTTGGTTCTTAAAACCTAGGGCCCTAATTTTAGGGATCCTAGGAACATATCCCCTTTAATCAAGGAGTTATTGAAGAGCTACACTGATGTAATATTTGAGCATAAAAGGAGCCTAGGGCTAGCCTTGGATTGGCTAGTCCATCTCTGTAGTCATTATATGTTATTTCAAGTCCTTCAATTCATGTTTCTATTTTCAAATGGAATGTTAATGGAAGAGGCTCCTTTTCAGGTTTATTATTATTAATGGCTTCTAGGATCCTTGTGAGAACCTTTGGTAGGGCCCACCTAGGTTTGATCTAGAGACATCTTCTACTTTTCTTCACTTTACTTTCAATACTTTCAATTTCTTTTGTTTATAGATCAACATTATGTATGTTTATTTTATTAGCAATTTGTTTCTTATAGTGGAAATTCAAGGTGTATATGCCTCATTTTCTGTTGTAATTACTTTCCCTTTATTTAATTCAAGGTACCATTTTAAGTATGTGTTTAGTATGGCATTCTATCTTTCCTATGGTAATTATACAATTATGAACAATTTCTATAACAACACTTCAAGTCCTGTAGGAATGCTTTGTTTCTTGCAACATCACTTCCAATTTTCCTTTAATTGATTTGCAATGTTTTGTTAGAATTAGTAAAAATATTTTGGCCCTTGAATTGCTTCTTTTTCACCCTAGAGGGAATGAGTTTTTCTCTCTTGTGCTCCATTTTAGTTATGTAATAGAATATGGCACCATTAGGGTTTACTTCATTTTCCTTCATATTGGTTTAGGTAACTACAACTTTACTTTGATAGTAATATTAATTCTTAATTTTGGGATCCAACAACCTGTATTTCCTCAACTAGATTTTTATCCTTACATTCTACTCCTTGCATACTTGAACCCCAACTTTCCATTGACAAGATAAGTGGCAATTGGTCATTGGGCTGCTTGGTCCTTTGGATCTATTTTATAATGCCTTCTTTCAATTGGTTTACAACTTTCCTTGCAATTGAATTTTATATTTTAGCTTAGTAGTGTTGAAAAGTTGTCAATCACCCTTCCCTACTAAAGAAACTCAATTTGTCCTTACTGAAAATATATCTTTGTAGATAGATGCATGTGCGGGGTTTACACATATAGTGCACAACATCTCTCAAGTTTGTATGGAACTTGGGTTTACATTGATTGTTGTGAGTTCAGGACTGCAACATTATTGTTGTCGTTCTTTGCCCCATCACTACTTTTTGGTAATGTTGTTGGTGAGGTACTAAGACTACAAACCATTTTATCATTTCTATTGACAAAATAATAACACTTTTAGAATGACATATTTGATCATTTTACATTGAAAAAGCGACACTGAGTATGTTGCAATTGTGTGAAGATAAATTTTTAGGATCCATGCCTTGGATTAGGGATAAATCAAGAAAATTCTTACTTGAAACCCCTGCCATTGAACCAAGTTCTAACAATAAAAAATAACAAGTTTATTGTGATGGGCAGAAACTTGTATGGGTTTCTCATAGGAGGAAACATAAAATTTTGAGAATGTGTCAAAGAATATCCCCATATCACCACACAATGGTTGATAACAAAGACCAAGCAGAAGTCTATGAGTGTTGAATTTGGGGAAGCAATGGAGAAAAAAAATGAAAATCATTAACCCATCTTCCTTCCCTCATTTTCATGGTCTTACTACAAAATATCTTGACAGATTTTTATTTGAGTTTGCAATTGTGTGTAGAACCTAAGATTACACCTTAGATTAGCAACAACTTAAGCTCTCCCATTCTATATTGAAGTATTCAACTTTAAGGTTGTTCTTAAGCTTAGAAGCAATTAATATCATTAGTTGGGACCAAATGAAGCAATATTTTAGTAACAAGAACAAGGATTATTGTAATGAAAGAGACACAAGAGATGAAATCTTCCCAATGACCAATGGCAAAATGAATCTTTGAAATACTATGAGGAAAGATTTCATCTTAGCTACAAGAAATCCCACAATATTACTTTGAATGAATACCCACTTAAACTTGTCCTACGGAGAGGAGTGAGAGAGGAATGGGAACGGTGTAGTAACAAAATATTCTCATTCTACAACCCTTACTAAAAGTGAGTTTGGGAGGATTACTATAAGCCATGAAAATTGATGTTTTTCAGCCACTATCCATGTAGATGGAAACTTTGTAAGCATAAAAGAAGCAATAAGAAGAAAATAAGGCTTTGGTTATCTTTTTCCTTAGATACACCAAAAGGAATTCAAGAAATGAATTTCCGTGTAATGTTGTAGAATTTTGTGCAATATATGAAGATTCACATCCAACTAACAAATGCCATCCTTTTCCAGGTCTAAAAGGTACGTAATAAGGAGTTTAAGAGAAGGTGGAACCACTATGCTTCATTAACCAGAGGAAACTAGGATCACTTAAGTTACCCAACAAGGTTTGAACTACACTCCTCCTTAGTACTTTAGTGGTTATAATTCACAAATACCTTCTTAGTCTTAGTATTATCCTTTTCCCCCTACTTGGACAATGCAAAACTAGTCATAGTACCCAATTCAACTTATTGTAGAAATTTTGAATAGTATGACACATACTCACAAAGATTATCCTGATTATACACTATTGCGGAATACATGCATGATGCATAACCTCCTCTACATTGATCATCAATTTACAGAAGCAGAAACAATAACATGCGCACATAGAAGCATCAATCACACATATCAACACAGTATTTTCCCGGGGAAAGCATCTCACTAAAAACCCCAACTATCTGTATATTATATTGATTGAGAACATGTAACAATACATAGTACAATACTCCTCACAATTACTCAATAGTATCTCCACCTGTTACACACAATACAGCTCACATCTGATCTCCAAATCTCCCCCGCTGCTTGCCTACCTCCATTGCGCAATCCTGCATGAGAATGAATGATAATGGCTCAAGCAAACTTGTATTTACTTGGAAAAATCACGTGAGCACAAGCTACAATTGCCCTTGGCCTCATTGGCATTACTCAATCCATTGCATGTGCAAATCTCATGCACAACTGATAGTCACAACTCACCCTTTCACTTACCTCTAACACTTGTCTCCATTGAACTGTCCATGCACTGAGTTAACTAATGTATTCTTCAGTTTCATTATGAGTTAATAATTAGTGAATTAACTAATAATTAATTCACACCACTCATCACTAGTGTATTTGTTAGTTAGACTAAATACAACTAGTTCAACTAAGTCAAACTGAACACAACTCCATTAACTGCTCATCTAACTCCACAGAACTCAACCACTTGAGTTTTAACTGAAGTCCTTCATGCAATAGCTCAGTCAACCCATAGGTAACCACGTGATTCCTTCAGGAAGTTGCATGTGCCACATCTGTAGCTCCAACTGAAGTGCTCCAAGAGAATAAGATAAAGTTTAGAGTCCAAATATTACTAAGGGCTAATAATATTTGACTGTTTCTATTTTTACCTAACAGTCTAAAAATAGACTCTGATCACACCGTTGTGATCCAAAAAATAGAAGTCCATCTATGTTTCCCAACATGACCAATCATCCATAAACAACATCTTGCAACTCATAGACCATGATCCATATGTCTAAAAATAGACTTTCTGCCAAAACTTACCTGCGGGACCACTTAGTGAAGGTGACTCCTTCCCACTAAGCTCCATCATCTTGCTGCATTCTCAATAAGAATTTCTTGTTGCACACTTTTCAACACAATTAAAACTGAGCATATTCTTAGTTTCTCCCCGGTTACAACTTTCTTTAGCATATCTGCAGGATTCTGGCTAGTGTGTATCTTTTCCAGCTTCAACTCTCCATCTTCCAACACTAATCATATGAAATGGTACTTGAGTTGTATGTGTTTAGTCCTAGAATGAAATGTTGAGTTCTTTGCAAGATGAATGGCACTCTGGCTATCACTTTATAATGTGCCCATATCATGCTCCTCACCCAATTCACCCATAAACCTTTGTAACCAAATCATTTCTTTACTAGCCTCTGTAGTAGCAACATACTCTGCTTCTGTTGTTGAAAGTGCAACAACACTTTGGATTTTTGAAACCTAACTGACAGTTGTTCCACCTACAGTAAATACATAACCTTTAGTGCTCCTCCTATTATCTCTGTCACCTACCATGTCTGCATCAACATATCCCTATAGAGAAATGTTTAAACCAAAGAATAATCCTTGATTTGTGGTACCTTTAAAATATCTGAGAATCCATTTCACTGCCATCCAATGTTCCTTTCCTAGATTGTTCATGTCCCTGCTTACAACTCCCACTGCATGTGCAATATCAGGCCTTGTGCAGAGCATTGTGTTAACACCCAGGTTGTTCCCTATGACTCCCAAGGGAATACGGCCGGGGAAACCACTAACCAATCTTTGGACTACAGCTTCTAGCCCAGCTGTAATCAGAGAGGGCTCTCTCTGTAAGGTTTATCACTGTTTTTAATGGAGTTTTTAGGCTAGTTATGAAGTGCAGGTTTATTTGTTTTTTGTGTTTGGTTGGGGGGATGTTTTCTGATAGTTTGAAATGTTCTCTGCAGAGTAGTTAATCCATTGGGCAATGGAGTCTGTGGCGGTTGCTTCCTTGAGATCTTGGCTTGAGTGAAACTGGAATTGCAGAGCCTGTATGTGTTTCATGAAACAAACTGTGAATTGTGAGGTTGAAGTGTGAATCAACTAGTGAAAAGCAATTAAGAATTCTTCACTGAGCTGGGCTGTGAGAAAGGGGCATATTACTTAGGAGCAATACCTAGATTCCTGAAATAATAGATCACTATGATGAAATAGTTTGAAAGGTAGCAATTAAGAATTACACTTTCATTAATGTAATTGAGGAAAACATTTATAATAGCTTGGATTGAGCTCAAGGTAATCTGTGATTAAAACCTGAGACTATTCTTTTTCCTTGCTATTAAGATATGTAATATATGGAATACATGGATAAAAAAAGTAAACATATAACAGAGAGAAACAAGGAAACTTATTGAGCCATGAAACACGCAGGAATTCTGCAATATTCAGTCATACACCAGCAAGATATCAAGAGACACCACGCTTTAGAAATCCCATCATCCTTTGTATTAGTAGTCTGAAGATTTACAATAGAAGATCTACAGAATAGATATCAAGAGATTTCTTACATCCAGAGTCCAACCCCTGCTAACAAATGCGAGGGGGAATATATAGAAGTCTATTACAAAATATCTCAGGCATTGAGTCATCTGAGAGGAGAAATATCTTCTTTCACTCATACAGAGCTCGCAGATGAGAAGTTATTACAATCTTTAATGAATTATAAAGGCTCTTAACTCCTGTCAGAGCAATTTTTGACCTTTGGGGCTCACGGAGTCGGTTGAGCGCTTTGACATAACTGCTGAATGACGTGTCTGTGCAGCTATAACTTCCTGTGTCTTCTCAGGCCTGTCACCTGTGACTGCTGATGCTGCTGTTGTGGCCGAGTACCTGTGCTGAGTTGGCTCAGCCTCTGTCTGCATACCTGCTGATGTGTCTTTGTCCTGTTGTGTATGAGATTCAAAATATTTTCAAAGGTAAAATCACAATTACTGACTTTGGTTTAACAGTAATCGTATCAACTCTTCCCATACCTCTGATGAAGGCAACTGATGTTTCAAAATTGAACCCATGGTCTCATCAGCCTCTGTATATTTATAAAAATGAGGGGGCTCATCGAATAAGTGTGCAATTTCATTTCTAATAAAAAATAAATTATCTATCTTATCAAAAAGAATTTTCCCTGTTACTGGGCCAGCTTCTGAAGATGTACTAGGTGCCTCAGCAATCTGTGTTGCTGCAAAACTGCTTACTCTCTTGACATATTTCTCGTGGGAGAGTAATTTTCTTGAAGGATCTAATAGGCTGGGGAGCCCCCTGTCCTGCAAAGCCATAAACCTGTTCTGAAATTTGTTGATATCAGCTTGCATATCTTGGATTCTTCTGTCCAGGGTCTGAATCAGGTTTCTCATTGTCAGGACTCTTTTGATTAAGGAGATAGTCTCAGTCCTGTTTCCAATCCCCATTCTTACCAGCTAGGAACTTGTTCTGTAATTCAGCACTTCTATCATCTTGGGGGCAATCTCAGGCATATTGCCTAGAGATGCCCTTGCCCTCTGCATTTTTTTTCGTGCTCTGCCAATGAGTGCCACTTGCTCATATATGGCCTCAATATACTCCCACTGGTTTGTTATCGACTGGCCAATGGTGGTCCAGATGACTTTCTTGAGCTCTGATGTGACTTTATCCAGTGTGAGCTCTTTTTCCAGCTCTGCAATCCTCTTTTTCAGGGCCTTTACCTCCCTTTCCCTCTCTGCCACATTTTGCTTTGATTTGTCATATTTCTCATTTATTTTTGTCAGGCTGTCCTGGGCTTGGCTGAGTTCAGACATCTGGGACTCCAGTACCTGTATTTCTTTCCTCAGCTTCTACATGTCCAGGCTTTCAGCCTGCTCTGTTGTTGGTGCTGAGGTGGTTGGTGTTGTGGTATCTGGAGCTTCTTGTTGCACTTGTTGGTTTGGAGGGACAATGTCTTGAGGGGTTTCCTCAAGGTTTATTGTTTCTGGAGGCGGCTTGGAAGATTGCCTTGCCTCCTTCTGCTTCAATGCTGCTTCTAATGTGGCTTCTAATTCCCGCAGCTTTTCTTGTGTTTGGATCAGCTCCTTGTATAATGTCATTAATAAGGAAGCTGCATCCTTTTCTTGCCTCTGTTGGGCAACCTCATCCGTTTGTGGGTGGAGAGTTGGGGAGATTTTCAATTTCTTCTTTATTGCTGCCATATCAGCATCCCTCAACTTGAGGACTTGTTGCACAGCCTTAACATCATTGGGGTCATGCCCAAACTCTATTATTATTTCCTCTAAGGCCTTGATCCTGTTATCTTTAGCTTGAGAGGATGCCTTCTCCAACTCAAGCTGTGCTGTAGTATTGTTCAGGCTATTTTGCAGCCTGTAGTTGACCAAGGTCTTATCTGCCAAGGTGGCATAGACCATCTCACCCGTCTGTTTGTGAAGCTCAATCTGATCTATTGGGTGGATATGTCTTTTGACAGGACCTCCAGATTGGTCCTGATGTAGTCTGCAGCTGTTTGTGGTTGCTGCACTGTTGGTGTAAAGTGGCTCATTGTCATCTTTCCCTCCTGCACATCAAATGCAGACATGAGCCGTTGTTGGTTTGCAGGAGCCATGTTCAGCAGGTGATTGTAGAGCTGAATCTTTATTGGTTCGCTCTTCCTCTTGGCATCTTTGAACTACTGTTTAATGCTTGTTGCACCTGTTCCTTGCTGCTGCCCTGAGGAGCTCACCTCTCTTAATGCTGCCTTGTCTTGCTCCTGTTGCAAGGAGCTGGCAGAAGCCTCCATACTTGGCATTTCCTCCTCTGAGAAGGGATTTAACCTTTGTCTCTTCTCTGATGTTTCAGTGAGGGGAGTCTCCCTCTCTCTTTTTCTGCTAACATCCTCCCTTTGAGGGGTTTGGAGGATGGAGGAATCAACTCTAGAATCCTGTCTTGGAGGCGCCATTGGTGTTGTCTTTTCTTGGGTAGCCATTTGGGCCTCTCCTGTCTGCTTTTCCTGACCCTGTTGGTCTCCTTGCTGCTGTTCCTGCTGACCCTGTTGTTCTTCCATGACCCTTTCCTTGCCTTTGCTCCGTCCTTGCTCTGTAGTTTGCACTGCCTCTTACTGTGTTGCAGAAGATGAAGCAGCTGCTCCTGTTTGAGGCTTTGGGAGAGAAAGCACCTGAGAAGGACATTCTAAGTCAGCCATTTTTAACAAATGCCTTCTATCTCTTTCAACTAGTTCTTCTTGAGTCACAGGCTCTTCCAATGTGTTTCTTCTCCACTTTGGTTGGTTGGCATGTCTTTGAATGTGGAGCATGCTCACATGCTCATAGCTAGAGAGTTTGCATTTCTGCCTTTTCAAGGATATGAAGTTGTTAGGGTCATAGGGCTTCCAAAGGAAGCTTTGTTTTAGGCCAATGCCTTCTAACATCCTGTCTGCCTCTTTCCATCCTTCTCTTTTGTTTAGGACAAATTGGCCAAGTTGGTTTCTAACTTTGAGCTGTGCCTTTTTACCCCTTCCTGCAAGGTGCACCTGATCGGCATTGCCAAATTGCCCGAAATATTCCAAGGCAAAGAGTCTCATAGGCACATACTTGGGCAATTTGTATGGGCGCAGCTCACACCCATATATTCTAATCACAGTGAAGTGTTGGTAAAGGTACCAATCTCCTATGTTGTAGGCACTGGATAGTTGCAGAATCCTCTGCATCTCATCAGAGAGTCTTGGAGTGGGTGAGGTTAAAAAGAGAGACAGAGCTGGATGGATGAATAAGTCTATAAACTCAGAATATGTGTATGGAGAGTATGCAAGGATGTGGAAGACTGAGGTCCAGTATACCACCGACCTTGGGTTTCCTGCCGCATCAGTTCTCTTGATCTCAAAGGAGAACTTCTCATGTTGGTGGTACAGAATGAGATGATAAATGTATGAGGTGTATCTGAACACCTTCTCTCTGGACAAGTGTAGAAATTGTTCATGAATCTTGTCTGAGATATATGTGGCATAATCATAGCAAATGGGGGTCTTGTCGAGGGAAAACAATGTCATCATCACTAAAACAGTTTCCTCAATAAACTCCATTCATTTATATCCCAAAACTGAGCTTATCATGTATGCCAAGTCCAGACCCAGCTGATTTAGGTAGCCATAAAAAATGGGAGGGTGCAACACTGTGTCAGAGTTTTTGATAAACAACTGATTTAACTTTAGGATCTCTGCTTCTGTCAGTATCTTGGCTCCTTGGTTGATTAGGTCCAGCAGGGACAAGGGAACCAACTTCTTTTGGGTTTTGAACTGGAGCATCTCCCTGATGGCCTCAGGGGTGG
>APFE031233829.1:13686-34850 GCA_000404065.3 Pinus taeda
GCTTGGGGAGCAGCAGTATTCCCAAGTGCTAATTGATCCATCAATTTTTCCATAGTTTTTATGATAGTTTCAAACTTGTCTTCTTGAGCAGAGGTAGAAGGCTTTTCCTCTTCTTTCACTCTAGCTTTTTCCATCTTTGACTTTTTGACAGCAAGCATATTTGCCTCTACTTTAACTGCATCATTTTGCATTTCGGCCAAAGTAGCAGACTCTCTCTCTCTGAGTAAAAGAGAGAAATCTGAGTCAAAGGACTCAGCATACCTTAATTGAGCCAAAGCCCCAGGAGGTTTCAAATGTGCTGGAATGGAATTATATATTTTATTAAATCTCTTGGAAAAGTTTTGAATAGTCTCTTCTGGGGCTCTTCTTAAATTGTTATATTCAGTGAGGGCCTGAACAGGATTAGTTCTATTTCCCCATTTTCTCAAGAAATTATCTTCAAATTCAGCCCAGCTATGAATGCTACCAGCTCCTAAGGCTTTAAACCATTTTCGAACCTCCCCAATAAAAGTTTGAGCAAACAATCTTAATTTTACATCTTCATCATCTACTTCTTCTCTGTCAACAAAGTCATTGAATCTATCCACATGTTCTTCAACTGTAATGTCTTCATCTCCTCCCCATGTTGGAATTCTAGCAGCGTATTTGCTAGGGAGATCATGCAAAATTTGGGGGAGGGCTAGAGGAGCATACTTAGCAGGTACAACCATAAGGAATGGAGGAACTGTTACAATAGGTACTGTATGACCAAAAGGAGCAGAACTAGAATGAGATGTTGTTTGAGGGCTATTTGGACTAGCAGAGGCAGAAGACAAAGTATGAGTATGAAAAGGACTATTGGGACTTTGTAAACCACTGACAAAAGAGCTCCAGTTTGGGAGAGGTAAACCAGTTTTTGACTTAAGCAAAACTTCAAAAGGGTCAAGCTCCTTGAGCTGTTCCAAGTCCCCTTCCTCTAATAACAATTCAGAAGTAACAATTTCCCAAAACTCTTCTTTATCTGTTTGTGATACTAAAGATGAAGTATCAATACCTCTCTTTTGTAAACTCAAGATAATTCCAATCAATTCTTCTTCATCTTCAGATCTCAACAACACTTCTTGGATTTTATCATCAACAATTTTATTTTCAGGACTTCTTGAAAATTCAGGAAACAAAGACTTAGAAATATTTGAAGTACCTGGTATATCAGAAAACCTTTGTCTTCCTCTTGAGATGATATTTGGATTCTCCACAGGACTAGGTGGATTTGGGTCAGGATTACTCCTTGTATATCTTCCTGTCGAAGCCACCTTTTAAACTTTAAGAATCAATGGAGTCACCAAGGTAGAATACAGCCTCGAAAATCACTTTGAACTCCTGCTACCTTCAGAAATTCAACCTCATAATTTCGGGAATGAGTAATCATCAAACTCCCGGCAGACGCACCAAAATGTTATCATAAAATCAGTACTAAGGGCTGCTACTTAATAAGATCTCATGAAACTGTTTCAGACCAGGCTTTAGACTAAGGTTAGCCTCCTTAGTCAGAGAGGGCTCTCTCACAGATTTTTGATATGCATTAAGGGCAAGAAAAGATGGCTAACTCTTTAAAGAGTAAATGAAGTTTAAGCTGTTTGGAACAAACAAGATTAGGCTTCTCCCATTGGGCTCATGGAGTCATACATTCCTACAGTAAAACAGCAGCTACTGAATCATAGAAACCAAGGCATATAAGTCTCACTGTTCAAAACATCTACCAAGAAGGACATCAACTCAACAAAACATACACAGGAAGTCTGAGCATCAATGATGAATTCAGAGTGATTGCATGTTTAGTTAACTGTAAAACAAGATGAATAAAACCAAACCACATACATTCTGAACATTTGAAACACAAGATGAATCTTGGGAAGAAACAGAGTACTTTCTATTACTGTGAAAAAACTTTTCATAAACCAATATGAAAACTCTGTCTTTTTGATAAAAATCTCCAACCCTGTTTACATCAGAGTTTCTCTTATATATAGGAAAACAAAACTCAAACTACCTTGAGTCTCCTCCTCCAGCATGAGGGGAGCTTGAAAACCTATCATTAACTTCCTTATCCATTTTTAAACTAACTTATTAAATACAGAGGTATTGTGCTTTAAATACATAGAGTCCTATTCCTATTCGAACTCTACTTCCATCTCCTCGTATGCATGATTTTCTCCTGGTCTTTGACACCTGTGATTTTCCTATAGTGGCTGAAATGTATTTGAAGAAACATTCACTGAACTGGTTGCCTTGGATTCCAACTGTGCTGCTGACTCAACCTTTGATGAAGATATATCCTCTGTTTTCACGGTCCCTGCTTTAATCCATGTTTATTTTCCAACAAAACGTGCTTGAAGCTATACAATGACCTTAATGACCATGCATAACACCATATGGCTGATAATCTGGACGCTTTGTGGACACTGCCAGGTGTTCAACCCAAAATTCTGGTAACCCTACCAGAAACCCTAATTTTTCAGTCATAAAGACACTTTATGAAGACTTTAGTAAAAACAAAAAAGTTTCACCTTTATGCTACAAGGTTTACATCTGTCATTCTTTGAATGGCTTTGGCAACCATTTATGATTTCCTTCCTATCCTTAAAGCCTTTCTTCACAAAATTTGATGACCTCAGCATCACTTTTGAATTTTCTTTTAAAAACAGTCACCTACAACAGTTTCGTAGCGCGCTACGAAACTGCTGTTCTTTGCAAAATCACAGTCTTCAATGAATTTCTTCAATTACTTCGTGATTGTTACAGCTTCACCCTTGGTTCCAAAATTACTAATTTGTCTTCCCTTTATACATGCCTCAAAAATTAATTAACTTAAGAAAAATAAACAAAACTTGGAGCAACATTTGACCTTAAACATTTTCAATTTATTTAGCAGCTAACTTGCCTAACTGAGCCTTTAGTTTTTCAAGTTCATTCTCCATAGCTGCAATCTCTGATACTGTTTTTTCTAAATCAGCCATTTCTTTATCAGTTGCTTCCCATTTCTCCTTTGTAGATGAGGTTTTAACTTTCTTGACAATGGGAGCTTTTTCCTTCATATCTTTCTTTTTGCTCTCCTTTGCTTTTTCTGCTTGAGCTATCTGCTTTCCCATTTGTTTGGCCTGTCCTCTGGTATAAATTATTCTTTTGGTTTGCTCTACTTTCTCTGCCTTAGGCAATTGTCTGGTTTCTTTTGTTGTCGTTACCTTGGCAGTTACCTCATCTTTATGGACTTACTCTGCTGCTTGGATTTGTCTCCTGGTAATTGGTCTTCAGGGTTTGACCATGAATTCCTTACCAGCCTCCTCAAACCTTAGCCTTTTAGAGGCTTTTGATTTTTTGGAGCTATCAGGGGATGACTGGGTTAGATCAATAGGCACAGGCTCCACCTGCACTGATGTGGCTTGTTCAAAGTCAATTGCCTCCAGCAAATCCTTTAGACTAGCCTTTGACATAGGGCTGTCTTCTACTGCTACTGATTTTGCCTTTTCTCTGCTTAGCTGGCTTCTAGTTCTGATCCTTGTTACTTGTGCAACTCCACTTGGCTTTGATGCAACTTTCTGATGTTTGACCTTCTCCTTGGATGGTTTGGGTGTCTCTTTTATGACCACAGGCTTTTCTGATTTCCTTGGCTTATCTTTGGGTTTCTTTCGGTCTTTAACCTCCTTCTTAAGTTCAGCCAATGTAGGCTCTTGAATCTTTCTTTCTTTTTCCCTGTCTGGCAATGGGGTAAGACCTGTTTTGCTTTGGAAACCCGACATGAAAATGAAAGAGTCCCAATCCCTCCGATTTTTTGTAAGGCTATCTAACACCAGTAACTTAATTAAACCATGGTGGAAAAGTGAAGTTTCATAATTATCCTTTTTGAATTGAACTTTGTCGCACATTTTACCAAGACTCCTGAATAAATAAAAAGGGATGTCTATTGATGCCTTCCCTGTGAAATGTAGCAAGAGTTTGAAGTGATATGAGTAAACTTTGGTGTACCTTCCCTCGCATGTGAGGTATTTCTGGATGGCTGTGAGGAGCAGAGCATAATGCTCTTTAATATAATACCTTGGCACCGCCTTAGCGAGGTCCTCGTTTGCATATTGATCCTTCAGAAACTCCTTACATGGAGTCATGTCAAACTTAAAATTCTTGAACCATTCCTGTCCACTTCTTGGAATTTCGGTGACAGCAGAAATAGCTTGTGGGGACACAGGGAACTCTAGTAATGCAACCTTAGAATTCAAACCACTGAAATTTAATGCAAAGGCTTTAGTTACCTCTGTGTGTCCGCCCTTCAATTTTTCACAGAACCTCCAGCAACCAGCCTCTTTAAAAGCTCGTGCAATACCTTCATCTTTGAGCGTGAGATCAAGTCCTTCTGGTTCGGTTCTCAGACATCTTCCGGATCTATGCTCTCTTTTCTCCATCTCGCTCAAAATATCCTTACACAGAGAACTTAATCAGCAACTTCAATTTACACAACAGCTTTGGCTTTGGAATGCAGGCTCGCTTGCAGTGATCTCTTTTTAAATGAGAACTCGGGCTTCTTTGCATTTTTTCAAATGCTCATCATAGAACAGGCACGTTAATGCATCATGAATAAACATTATGACACTACCATACCTCATAAGATTTCTTAAAATAATTGTCATGTGTGTGATCCTATATATGATGGCAGAATGAATCCTATCATGACCTGGAGAGGACGTCGACTGACAACATATGAACGGTTCTAATGACTCACCTCCCGAGATTTGACATTTCAAGGAAATATGCTGCTAAAAACCCCGAATCCCCGATTTCGTAGCGCAAGAAATTATGAAATGACACACCGCGCTACGAAATGGCTTCTCAATGATATGCTGCGGAAAGGTGGAAAAATGATTGCGCAGCTAAACTAGCCAATCATATCACGCTGCGAAACTGTGCAAAATCAGAATGATGCAATCAAGACAAGACATGCTTTAACTATCATGAGAGAGGGTATCTAACGGTTTTTTACAAGGACTCACATCAATACCTTTGGAAAAACTAATTTCAAAGTGACACACCTAAAAACCTATTGACTTAAACCAAATTTTTTTTTATATGAATCTTTGGACATAGGTGAACTGTGGTTTTAAGTGATAACAGAAGTTATGTTTAATTTAGCATTTTTTGCCCTAGAAGGAAATTCCTCGCTATATATGAGGGAATTGTATTGCGTCTATGTATTTTTGTATTTTTGGGTGAGGAAGAGAGAGGAGATTGAGAATGAAGAGGGAATTACAACAAATCTCATGTAGGTTGCATCTCTTCAGTTTGGTGGATAATATAAAAACAAGGATTGGCTGTTTCTCTGTGGATGTAGCCCAAATTGGGTGAACCACATATATCTGTGTCTCTCTTGTTTTATTCATTTTCTGTGTTTATATTTCTACAATATTTTATGTGTTCCATTGCTCTGTAATATATAATTCTCTAACAAGTATGATTAATCAAGTCGCTGGTTTGATGTCAAGAGAATATTTGATTGTCTCTTTTTTTCCGCAAAATAGATTGTTTATACATGTTGATGGTATTAAACAACATCCAGTAGAGGTTGTTTTCAAATATTGTGAATCACTAACTTATGGTTCTTCATGGAAAGAATTCAATTGCCATGTTGGTAACAGGTTGTTTTCCCTTCGTCGCAAGTTGTGTATACTGCAGATGGATGAAACAGGTCACCGAATTGAAAAGTTCCAGGGTTAGCATCATCAAGGTCATCACGTGTAGGTGATTGATCGAATGTATTGGTACATCGTCAGGTCAAGGTGGAAAGAGAGGGAGTTCTACCCTCATCAACTATTTGTTTAGTCAAACTTTTGTGGTCCAAAAGCTTTCAAGTGGAGAGGAATGATCTAGGAGGATTCCGTTGGTTTAGTTGCACAAGTGTTTAGTGTCGTTGTCGTCAGTGTTCAAGTGTCATTGTCAATTCAGTTCGGTGTCGTCAGCTTTGACAGTTCGACAATATTGGTTATGGATCAGGGTGTTTAGGTAATGTTTATGGTTTTCATGGTGTTTAGTTGATATGGGTTTGTACCTGGCTGTTGACTTGTGTTCATTGACAGTTTCACTAGGATTGGTCGACCACATGTTTCTTGTCGTTCACCTCATAGTATTTAGTGGCGACATGGATTTTGTCACACTCACTGTTGTTGATGTCGACAAGTTTGTCATCATGCGACAAATGTTGCTAATGTCTCTTAGTGACGATTGATTGGAAATGGGTTTTTGATGAACTCTAAGTATCAAACACTAGTCTACATCTAAACACCTAACCAAAGTCTAAACCTTAATGCATTGAAATATGTATTAAAAAAACCTAATGTCTAAACCTTTCAATCCTATCATAATACAAAACTAAGTGATAAAACCTGATTACATAAACCTAAGTTCTAAGTGCTAAACCCTTGACATAATGCTCTCGGTCTATGTTTAATTAAATCTCTACAAAACAATGCAATTCAAAACAGAGTCAACCTAAATCGTTAGCACAAATCGCATCAGAGAAGGACTGACATGTGAATGCAACATTGATAACCATATGAGGTTAACGTGCAGTCCTAATTGTAGGGTCATAACCGCAATGGGACCGCAGTGTGTGAACACCACGCAGTCACCGCGGTTAGACCGCAGGGGAAGGGTTAGTGGTAACCGTCGGGGTTAGAGGTGGATATGTGAAAAACGTTGCAAGCCACGGTGGGGAGACCACAAGGGAATCACCAGACTATTCACCAACCATCACCGCGCATGAGAATAGTTAGGGTGAGTCATCAGAACCGCTAGCCTGGAGGTTACCACAAATAGTCTATATCACCTGATCACATGTGTTGTCTGCGCTTCCTCCACCTGGTTATATGACCACCAATGGTCAAGAACTTATTACAAAGTATTTTTGGGTTTTTTGTTAGAGTTTGGTTCAATAAACTAATGCGGCCACCATGTAACCTACCTAGGTGTATCCTTGCCACTAGATCGAGCTCTAAAGCACATCCTGAAGAAAAAAATTCACCTCAAACCTAGCCCAAGTTGGTTTTGATGCATCTACAGGCCTATAAGAGGCAGCTTTCCTTCATTGGTAAGGAGGAGAGTGCTTTTTGACTTTTTTTGCAGATTCTGGAGGTCATAGGCAGTTTTGTTTTCATTGTTACAGGAGCATTCAAAGTCAGAATTGGGAACCGTAAGAAGTGTTGGAAAGATGGTTCAGAGGGCTATCTGATGATAGTGATCAGAAGTGCTTGTGTTCACATTGAAAGTGATCAAATATCTATGTAATAAACTCCTTCTTTTCATTCCTAATAAAAACGGTTGCCCATCTTGAAAGTGGACCCGAAGATGTAGTCCATCAAGGACTGTTGATTTGGGGTAGCATCGGATGTGATCCAACCACGAAATTTGGTGGAGAGTTTTGGGCACATGAGATCTCCAATACTTAGAAAGGGTTTGGGCAGATTCTAAACGGATCAGGAGATATTAAAATAATTAATATTTTTAATGGAGTCCCCAAGTCTAAACTTAGGGAAAATAAAATATTAATGTGTATTAATATGAATCTATGTTAGAATTGTCCAAAAGACATGGATCAAGCCAAATCTAATCTTAGCCGTTGATTAGGGAATTAATCTCGACCATTGAATTGTCAATAGGAAAAGTATAAGAGGAGGCTTGAGGGTCCATGTGAGACAGAGAGGGGCTGACGGAGTCCAGATTGGGTAGACGCTGGGGTTGCAGGAGCAGTTTTGTGCTGAGGAGCTATCAGAAGGGTTTTCTGGGGTTTCATCTAGGAGATTTCTCTCAAACTGTGAGGTGTATATGCTAAGGAAATTCTATGTTGGGTAGGCCAGTTATGACACCCATATTGTACTTTGATATTTCTTAATAAGAAAACCCTCAGATAATATGTTGAGCATGCACTGGTGTTTATTTTCAGTATTTACTTTGTAAATAACTTGTTAAAGAAAAAATAACAAGTAGGTAGAAATAAATCAGAAAAAGTGCATGAAGGGTTTCTAAATTAAGTAAACTTAGAAACTTCAACATGGTATCAGAGCGTGATTGCAGATCATAGGAGGACTAAAAGACATCAGCTGAGTGGAGCAATAGCAGCAAAAAATAGTTGTCCTAAGGTGACAGAAGCTATTTCTAGCAGCGCAAAAACTAAGAAGTGTGATGCAGAGGCAACCAGAGCCACGTAGAAGAAAGTAGGGAGCTGCGTAGAGCCTAAAAGAGGCCAGTGTTGCTGATGCAGAGGGCCGGAGGGCTGATGTAGGGCATCCCAGGGCTAACATAGACCCATCCAGGGTGACACAAAGGTAGCGTGAGGCAAAGAGGGGTTGGCGCCGTTCACAGAGAGGCAGTTGCTGGGGTCTAGAAAGCTGTAGGAATATTGTAGAGTGGAGATGGTGAGGTACTGTAGTCAGAATAATATCTGACAGAGTAGGGCCAGAGGAGTTGTTACCGAGGGTTTCTAGCTGAGAAACTCATATTAGCTGTGCAGTTGCACAAGATGATCAAAGTAGGGGGCATCTCGACAAGCGAAAAAAGGATTTCTAGGAGGGAAATCAGGACTCAGAGGGAATCCATAAGAGAAATTCCAAACGGGAAGTAGAGACTCAAAGGAGTCGAACAGAGAACTTCCAAGTGGGAAGTAGAGGAACGTCATGGCACTACATGGGGTAAGAGACTGGGATAGACTAGACAGAGCATCGAACTTCACAGTCTGGAAGGCCAAAATCTTATTAGTGCTTGACAGGAATCATGTCAAGAACTTCGCCTTGAAGGTTATAGCTATCCCAGTCGACCCCAATGATAATAACAAGTACGAGGAGGCGATGGCGAGGGCCAAGTGCATTATCCTTGACGGGGTCAAGGATCATGTGGTACCACATATAGCTGAGAAGGAAAGGGTAGTTGAGATGTGGAAGGCTCTCAAGAACCTATACCAGTAGACTTTTGTGTAGAGAAGAATGATGCTCAAGAACCAAATGAGGTCATATCAGATGAAGAAGGGCCAATCGATTGACTCCTTCCTCAGAGGACTGAATGAGATACGAGATCAGTTGACTGCTATAGGAGCGACATTGGATCAGGAGCGTATGGTGAGGAAAACCCTGAATACTGTCTCAAAAGAGTGGAAAGTGTTTGTCCAGAGCATCCCAGGCAGAGGGACTCTCCTACCTTGGGACGAGATGTGGGTAGCTCTTCACCAGTAAGAGATCAGACAACAGTTAAAGACAGGTAGCAGCAGCAAAGGGATCAAGGTCAAGTAGGAGGAGGAGGATGTGGCCCTAGCATATGAGGGAAATCAGGAGAAGCGGAAGAAGAAAGATATCTCCAAGATCATGTGCTTCCACTATGGAGAGATGGGTCATTATGCAACTCAATGGCCAAGGAAGAAGAGTAAGGGAGAGTCTTCCGAGACTAAGGCAGTGCCAACACGGGCAGAGAAGGAAGTTTTGACAGACGATGACTGTGCCATGCATGCACACGCACCACTTGAGTGGAAGTGGGGAGACATAGAGTTGTAGTTAGGTGGACTACAGTTGATGAGGGGCAAGATCCTTAAGGTACCCAACCTCTTGGATTAGACCTTTCTACGGGAGCCCCAACGAGGAGTAGCAGTACTGGTTGAGTGGGTAGAGATGGACACGAATGGAGTGACATAGAGAGCTATAGTGCAGGAGTCCCGAGACAATGCAGAGCTAGTAGGCTGCAGTAGTACAAAAGGCACAGGAGTCTCGCATTAGTGTAGGAAGGCACAGAGAGGTGTGCAACGGTGTGAGATGCAGGGAGTTGTTGCAGCAGTGCAGAGGTTAGAGAGGGAGCACTTGTCAGAGGTAGAGGGAAATTCAACATTAGAGGGTGTTTCTAGCCCAACAGGGAAGTCAGTTACTTACTTCTTAGTAATTGAGTTGTAGTGCAGAAGTGGGCAACATGATGCAACATGATGAGAGGAGGTGTAGTGCTAGGAGAAAGGACTAGCAACAACAGAGATGCAGAGGACTTGTCGTACAAATGCAATAGTGGCAGTGGCAGAGCCATGGGCACCAATACAGGAGGCAACAATGGAGAGGATTTTGGGTAGGAAGGCCTAACATCAGCACAGTTACCGATGCCGGATGATCATAGTAATACTCAGTGAGGAGTATTGCTAGAGCACAGTCCTTTCTAAGAGGGAGTGTTGATTAGGGGTAGCATCGGATGTGCTCCAGCCACAAAAGTTTGTGGAGAGGTTGGGGCACATGAGATATCCAATACCCAGAAAGGGTTTGGGTAGATTCTAAACAGACAGGGAGATATTAAAATAATTAATATTTTTAATGGAGTCCCTAAGTCTAAACTTAGGGAAAACAAAATATTAATGTGTATTAATATAAATCTGTGTTAGAATTGTCTAAAAGACATGGATCAAGCCAGATATAATCTTAGCCATTGATTAGGGACTTAATCTAGGCTGTTGAATCGTCAACAGGAAAGGTATAAGAGGAGGCTTGAGGGTCACTTGGATTTCACACCAGATGATCAGTCATTCTATTCTCTAGAGTGGGGTTTGGTAAGAGAGATATATTCAGTGATCAGGAGAGAAGCTGATGGGCATTGAGTACATAGAAACATAGAAGGTAGAGATTGTGTCGGGAAAGTAGCACAACAGCCAAGGAGGGTGACACACAGCCAACAAGGGCTCACGTAGGGCCATGTAGAGGCATCCAAGTGCTGCGTAGAGCACCAAAGGGGCCAACGTAGTTGACACAAGGCCTCCTAGGGCTGATGTAGGCCAAGAAAGGCTGATGCAGGGCTGACGTGAGATAGAGAGGGGCTGACACAGTCTAGATTGGGCAAATTCTGGGGTTGCAGGAACAGTTTTGTGCTCAGGAGCTGCCAGAAGGGTTTTCGAGGGTTTCAACTAGGCGATTTCTCTCAAATTGTGAGGTATAGCTGCTAAGGAAATTCTCTATTGGGTAGGCTAGGTACGACACCTAGATTGTACTATGATATTTCTTAATAAGAAAACCCTCAGATAGCTATACTGGTTTTCCTGCATTGGGTTTTTTCAGGGACATTGGTCCAAAAATAATAGTGTCATGTGGTGTGTTTGTTCTTGTTTCTTTTAGTTGCTAATTTGTAATATGTTGAGTATGCACTGGTGTTTATTTTTAGTATTTACTTTGTAAATAAATTGTTAAAGAAAAATTAACAAGTAGGTAGTAATAAATCAGGAAAAGTGCATGAAGGGTTTCTAAATTAAGTAAACTTAGAAACTTCAACAGGGACGAACTCTGTCATCAATCTTGCTGTCTGGTATCACTGTGTTTTTACTAATTTTGCTTCTATTATGCATCTTTATTATGTTTAATCACCTGTCATAAAGTCTTCTTCTCGAGTAGTTTTCCTCGATTTCCGCACTTTAAGCTAACATTCAAATCATAAATGGCTAATCACTTCTACATCAGTTTTAGTTTATGATCATTTCAGATCATACAAGTGCTAAGAGTTCAAAATATGAAATAAAAAGCCCCTTTTCTTTCCTAATATGCTAAGTAATGTTAGGAAAAATACTAAGGAGGGGGGGATGAATCAATATTTTTAATTCACTTTATCTTTAAATTTCACATTCAAAATTTTGTACACTCCTATTCTTCATGTAACTCACGTGTGTATGTGACTCTAGTAAATACAAACCACGTATATCTAATGTACTTAATTTGTCATATATTTCATTAGTGAGTAAACTTAGCCATTGCATTATTAATTCATTAACCATCCAGAATGCAGTAAATATCAGATAAATCATAGCACACTAGCAACACACATAGAACACCAAGATTTTATGTGGAAACCCAACGTGGGAGAAAACCACCGCTCCCATCATCTCTTTCTTCTTTCTTACTATATAAAGAAAATATTCATTACATATTGTACTGGTGTAGACTCTTACCAACACGCAGGCACCCACCTGCACGAGGCTAGAACCTCCACTCATTCTCCAAGACCCACTGGAAGGGAGCTAAAACCCCCTAATCACGTTTACCAACTTCTACCAGAAGGGAGCACCTATTCCCTCATTGAAGGTTGCAATCCTCAACACCTTGTGGACCACGTTTCAGAATGTTTCACATTGCATCCACCTGTCAAACATCCATCAAATAACATGTAGGCTACCTTTCATCAAATTTTCACACTAGACCCACATCAACTATAAGCCCAAACCAATATAACAATATGAATGTTGAACCATAGTCTGAATATAATCACTGAATCACCACTGAATACCAATTGAATCATTGAAGAAATTGAAACACTCAATACTGAATTATCCCAGATAATACCAATGCACAATGAACCATCATTATATCAAGCTATAACTCAATCCACAAAATAATCAGTGAGAAACCAATATCATAGCCATACTTTCATCAACTTTACTTCATAAATTATACGTGACCATTATAAAGTATAACTACATATATATGCGCTTACTCTAAATACAACCTGCGTATAGATATCAAATCACTGAATGATAAAATTGACTCATTGTATCATTCGATGAATTACTGACATAATGAATTACAATAGCAACTTAATCACATATTTACATCCTGTAGCATCATCACTAACCAACATTCTAATCTATAATCAAATCAACCCAATCAACTTTGTCAGATACAAACCATGCTTATCAAGACATCATTGACACACAACAACATATAAAACTATAGAAATTTGGTGATAGAATTGCAACTACTCAAGAAAGCTATCTAAATTAAGAGATACAATTCTACTCTACTTCTCTTGTGGAAAGTAATTCAAAATTTAGAAAAACATGCGTAAACATGCATCATCAAATACACAAGTACATAAATGTTTCTAGTGGAAAGCAACCGCTAAACAACCCTTAAGCCTATTTGCACTGATCAAGTGAATTGAGAAACGATTACAATTATGATCTCTCACTCTGAGGACAACCTACAAGCATAAACATATTCTCAATCTGCCTGCACTCGCGCTTCCTACACACGCTCCGATTTCCTTGTGAAATTACTGAGGAAATTAGCTCCTAAAAGATAGGAATTTCCTCCATTTTCTTGTGCAATTCCCAAGGATTGATCACCTGACCAATACTCTAAACTATACACTCACTCTAGTATATATTTAATTTTACACTACCTTGGAATCTTCACCACAATTGAGGAACTCAAATTCCTTATATGCACTAGCTATTTTAGGCTGATTGACTAGTTAACTAGATGATCATTGAGTTAGACTGGTGTCCCACTGCACAACTGACCTTGCACTAGTTCCATTATCTGTTAGAACTAGTTTAACTGAATACAACTGGAAACAACTAACCTAGATTACTAAAATTTAGCAATCACACATGCTTAACTTAAATCCAAGCCCTCTAAATCGAATTTACTGAGCTAACTGAGTGATAAGAGCCATGTCACACAAGTTAATCACCTCCAAGTTGTCCGCTAATATGGAAATTCAAATTTTCTCAATTTGACTAAGGCAAAGTCAAATTGAGCCTTTCTTGCTACACTTCTTAACACACCCTCTTAGAAAGAAAGGGATTTTGTAGCACCCCTATCCTACACTTGTGGAATGTATTGTAGCACTACATCTCACTGTTGTTGTTGCACTACAACAACTGCAACTAAGAAGTGTAAAAAAAAACACTGAATCAACTGTATCTTTTCAACTGTCTACTAGGTAGATTGCACTGATGTTGATCCTGCACTATGCCTTCTGCACTGCTATCAACACTACTTTGTGATCCTCAACATCTTACTACACCAGCTGAAATTGATCCTTCTGCTACTGAATACTGTGGGCCCCTGTAGAAAGGTAATGATCCATGAGGAGGACACCTCAATGGACTCTGCCCAAATTCTTGCGACTCTGGGACTAAGATTCTACATCGCCCCACCTCACTCCTGGAGGTATGGATGCATGCATGGAGAAATATGATCTACTCATACTGCTACTACTACTGCTCTGTTGCTACTTCCACATTGTTACCGCAGCTACTGCAATAATGAGTATGATCTCCCTAGATCTCAAAGTACAAGCTTCCATAGGGCTGCTCCCTCTGAAGCTAGACTCCCTCCGAGTCTCGATGTCCCTATGGGAAAAATTTCTTCTAGACCTCAATATGCCAATATCAATGATCACAACTCCATTTTGTGTCATTAAACATTGGATCATTGATATGCCCACTAGTAGCCTTCTATATCCATTAAGAAGTTTGCACATAGGGTCTTCTAGATCTTCCCTGAACTAGGGTTCCATAACTCTGCCTCATAACAACTCATTAGTTCTTTAACGATCACTGTACATGAGGACTTCAAGGACTTGTTCTAATGTGATTCCAGGGCTATGATAACATGTAGAAATTTGGTGATAGAATTGAAACTACTGAAGAAATCTAACTAAATCAAGAGACATAATTATAATCTACCGCTCTTGTGGAAAGTAATTCACAATTTAGAACAACATGCACAAACATGCATCATCAAATACACAAGTACATAAATGTTTCTATGCGAAAAAACTGCTAAAAATCCCTTAAGCCTGTTTGCATTAATTAAATGAATTGAGAAAAAATAAAAATTGTGATCTCTCACTTTGAGGACAACTTGCAAGAGTAAACCTATTCTCACTCTGGCTGCACTCGTGATGCTAGCACTCAGGCCGCCTGCACTCGTGATGTCAACACTCAAGCCGCTTGCACTCTCGTGCTACTCGCACTCACGACCCCTGCACTTGATCGTATTCTCATGCACAATTAATAAGGACATTAACACTTAAAATATAGGAATTTCCCATTATTTTCTTGCACAATACCCGAGGATTGATCACCTGAACAATACTCTAAACTGTACACTCAATGTAGTACATAATTAATTGTACACTACCTTGGAATCTCCACCACAACTGAGGAACTCGAATTCTTTGCAAGCACTAGATATTTTAGGCTGATTGATCAGTTAACTAGATGATCGCTAAGCTGGACTGGTGTCCCACTACATAACTGACCTTCCACTAGTTACATTAACTGTTAGAACTCATTTAACTGAACACAATTGGAAACAACTGACCTAGATTACTAAAATTTAACAATCACACATGCTTAAGTAAACTCTAAGTCCCTCTAACTCGAATTTACTAAGCTAACTGAGTGACAAGAGCCATGCCACACAAGTTAGCTTCCTCCAAGTTTTCTACTGATGTGGAAACACAAATTTTCTCAATTTGACTAAGGCAAATTCAAATTTAGCCATTCTTGCTACACTTCTCAACAAGAACATACATCATCAAGCAGTAATTCAAACCCTAGTACAGTTATGTGACCTCCATAAAATAGATTGTGTGTGTACATGATTACTATGCACAACACCCGCGTATATATAATGTCATACTAAAAAAAGCATCACAAAATGTATACGTGACTATGCTGAACTAGATCTGCATATGTATGTGGCTTTACTGAATAAAACCAATGAACAAATTTTAAAATAGTGAATTAGATCTTCGCTGCAAATCACAACACACTTTTTGCAAATATTACATATCGCTTCAAACACATTAAGATAAATCTTGCATCCTTAGATATTCAAAGATAAAAAAATCAATCAAGCATAACCATTGGTATTCAATCACTTTTAGATTTTATAGATTTGATTCATTTCCTTGCTCCTTGGTGCACACCTTTTTCAGATCATATCACACATGAATGACTATGCACTTGCGCAACCATCACCTTGACCTTCATCTCCTTATATAGCTTTTTCCTTAGCCAATACCTTAGGTAAATCCCTTGGTAATGTTGTTAGTATTTGTTGATAGGATCAAATAAACATTTTTGCCCCAATTAGTATGGGAAAATACCATGGTATCTAGATTTTTATGGTTTGGATTATGTACGCGACTTTTGTTTATAGGTCCTGTGTGTGTACGTGACCCTTCTTCATGAGAATTGCGTATGCTTTTCAAACTTCACATTTTTTTGTCTTTATGTAATTGAACTGTGATTTCTTTGTCCATATCCTGTATGACATCTTTACCAATATTCCTGATATTTGCATTAGTTCCAAAATCATCATATTATCACTATGTTGAAATTATGTACATATGTGTCAAGCAAGTTTCCATCAAGGAGAACACATTAGCCATAATGCCAACAATCTCCCCCGTTGGATTTGATGTAAACCATTTTGGGGTTTGGAAACTTTCTGCAAAACCACCTGGAAAACAAATATGCAAACACCAAGTCTTCTCCCCCCCTTTGACATTGAGGGAAAATCGTTGATCCAAGCTATATGAAGTACTTCCTTTGTAGAGGTGAATACTGTAAGCTTGATCTGCTCCCCCGGAGCATATGCTGGACCTTATAAAGATATGAAATAAAATTTCAAGACTGTATGACTCAAATACATGACTTATCAATGAATTTATGCCCTCATGAATCACCTAACATAATGGGTTTACATATTGGACCCAAACTTTACATCAATGTCCCAAAAGAATGGGATTACATACATGGCATGACATGACCCTAATGACTGAATTTTATAATGATTACAACATGGGTGTCTTTATGACCTTTACATCAAAAGACATACGTAACCATAAGAATCTAGACAATGAAGTAGAAAGAACATGTTAGTCATAAACAACCACCATGAAGCATATAGGAATCTACAACATAAGAATTTGATAGCAACAACATAAATGTCATTATGACAACAACATCCTCATCATCAACATGTAAGATAGGATAGTGAAGGCATCAATATATCTTGATCAAGTGCATCAAGGAGTATCATCAATCAATAATATAACTTCATCATAAGAGACCCAAGCATTGTTGATATAGTGGGAGCGACTGATATATGTGCAGTAATGAAAGCAACAATAACCATATAGGAAGATCATCAACAATCATAGTCATCATAATGCAACAAGGAGTGCTCAAGAAACCAATGATAATGCTAATAATGAACCATTAGAATCATAGAAGATGCTCCTCTCAAACCTGTGCTAACTTTTCATCATCAATTCTGATCACATTATATCTATCTCATTAATCAACAAATGCACCGAAAAACCATTTCAACCACCAATAATAATATTTTGCAACAACTCATGAACCAATATTATTCTAAGCAACATATGGGTATTAACATTAGACTGTAACAAATCATTGCTAGAACCAAAATGATTAATCATGAACCGATAGAAGCATATGAGAAGCTCCCCACTAATTTGTGCCATTGATTTTTCATTACTGATAAGCATACACAACTGTCTAGATAGAAAATCGTGTATACACACGATTGTCTTTCAAAATATCCATGCAGATAATATAAACTGTTGATAGCCACAACTCCCCCTGAACATGGCATGTCTATTTTTGTTATCTTAGCATGATTAGCAGAGTGAAGATGCAGGAATCATTCCTAACTTCTGTCTAAGACATTCAAAGGATTCACGTGGAAGCAGATTGGTTAATAAATCTACAACTTGTTCCTTTGAAGGAACATATTCCAACTTGACTTTTTGCTCAAGAACTCTCTCTAAGTAAGTGGTATTTTATTGGAATGTGCTTAGTTTTTGAGTGCATGATAGGATTTTTAGAGATACTTATGGCACTAGTGTTACGTTGAGGAAAATTGCTTGAATGTCCTGCAATATTTGGATCATTTATAAAAGTTGAGTACAACAAGAGGAAACAACAACATATTCTACTTTAGCAATTGATAAAACAATAGAGCTTTGTTTCTTACTGAACCAAGAAAGTAAGTGAGGTCCCAAATAGAATGCTTCTCCACTATTACTTTAGTGGTCATCAACATTACCTTCCCATTCTGCATCTTTGTAAGCATGAAGTGAAAAATATGTGTTTTTGGGATACCATAGACAAAAATCTCGAGTGCCTTGTAGATACTTTATTATTCTCTTGACTTCTTTGAGATGAGTTTCCTTAGGATTTGATTGGAATCATCCAACTATTCCAAGTGCATGCATAATGTATGGTATTGTACTAGTAAGATAAATCAATCTTCCAATCATAGATTTATATTCTGGTTGATTAATTGCAGGAGACTCATCATTTTGGCTGAGTTTTCATCTTGTTACCATTTGTGTGCACACAGGTTTACAGTCTTCTAGACCATATTTCTTCACAATCTACTTGAGATACTTGGTTTGAGAAATAAATTTAGCATCTTTAATTTGATGAACTTGAAGACCAAGAGAGTATGCTAGCTCACCAAGTAAAGACATTTCAAATTTCTGCTACATAGTTGAAGCAAATCCTCGGTTCATAGATTCAACGTTACTTCTAAATATTATGTCATCAATATAAACCACTACTAAAAAAAGTTTGTCTTTATCATATTTGATATATAAATTTCTATATGAAAATCCTTTGTCGAATCCTTGTTGCTGAAGATACCTGTGAAGATGATAATACCATGTATGAGGAGCTTGTTTTAACCCATAATATTCCTTCTTAAATTGTTGCACAAGTTTTTTATCATTTCCAAGTATGAATCCTCCAGGTTGTACAATATAAAATTCTTCTTCTAAGTACCCACTTAAAAATACAGATTTAACATCCATTAGATATACCTTAAAGTTACGAAAGCTAGAAAATGTAAGAAACATTCTTATGGCTTCAAGTCTAGCTACAGGAGAAAATGTTTCTTCAAATTATATCCCTTCCCATTGAGCATAACCTTTGCATACAAGTCTTGCTTTGTTTCAAATTAATTCTCCATTTTCATTTAGTTTTTCTTAAATACCCACTTTAGATTTATGGCCCATTAGACTACTCAATAAGGTTGAATATACTTGCCACATGTCATGTCATACTGCCACGCCATGTTGATGTTAGGTGCCACTATAGCTTATCAGAGCCAATCATATGTTTCCATGTGTGTTATTAGAGCCAATAATATGCTGCCATGTGTCTTATCAGAGCCAATCATATGCTCCCATGTATGTTAACAGAGCCAACCATATGCTGCCATTGTAGCTTATTAGAGCCAATCATATGCTTCCATGTGTCCTACGAGAGGAGAGAGAAAAAGGCCCATCAACCTTTGGTTTTGCAATGAAATCCTTTGTTAATATTTATTGGATTTCCTTAGTGATTTTTAATAGTATCGACACTTTATTGATATCGCAACTTTATAAAGGTTCCTCACTTTAAGAAGTTCCAATACCCCTATGTTTCGATGCTCTGATGTGCCGATACTCTTGATGTGCTAATATCACAATGTTTTTATAAAATTAAATATTACAGAGCAATGGAACACATAAAATATATTGCAGAAATATACACACAGGAAACACATAAAACAAGAGAGACACAGATATACGTGGTTCACCTAATTTGTGTTACGTCCATTGAGAAACAACCAGTCCTTCCTTTTATATTATCCAACAAACTGAAGAGATACAACCTACAACAGATCCACTGTAATTCCCTCTTTGCTCTCACACAATCTCCTCTCTCTTTCTCACTCAGAATAGAGATCTACATAGGTGCAATATAATTCCCTCATATATAGCGAGGGGTTTCCTTCTAGGGAAAAAAACCCTAAATTAAACATAACTTCTACTGTCAGATCTCCGCATAATGAACAACCCATATTGACTACGAAATTGCAACATTTTACAAGGCAATTTTACATCTATTTTTAGCTTCGGGGGCACTGCCCCCGATCCCCCACCAGGGAAGGGGGGGGGGCTCCCAAATATTGCAGCCACCCCCGCCTGTACCCCCCTTACAGCACAAATATTATTGGCAGCATTTCCGCCACATTATGAACTGGGGTCCAATGTGGTGATAACTCTGAATAAAGAAGATAATCAAGCTCCACACCCAACATATGTGCTGATCTCCTCCAACCTCTGATACAACCTGATTTGATGTACCGAACATCTGATATTCCAATATCGTGATGTGTCGATGCACTGATATGCTAATCTTCTATATTTTGATGTGTCCTATGTTGGACCTCCGACATTATGATCTCCGATATTCCGATACTCTGATATGTTCATATTCCTTCCTTCCTAAGGTTTCAAATCCTTGAACTTCAGTGAACCATATCTTTTGATTGAGGAGTCCACTTTTGGACTTCCACTTATCATTGGAAATCTTGTTCTGAGCACTTTCCAATGGAGAGGGTCTGATGTAGGCTTTGAGTCCCTTTATTGCTTGGAAGATGACTGCGATTTTTTTTCTCATTGACTTTTTGGACACCTAAAATCACACTCATCATGATGGTCCTCTACATGAAGCCTGCAAATACCATAGGAATCCTTCCGAGCCATGAATTTCCTACAACACACATTCTTGCCAGTTGGTTGACATCAATGCCAACATCATGCATAATAATAGCACAGCCACTATCAATTGTCCAACATTCACTCATGACAATACACTCATAACACTCAATGATGACCCCATAGGGACCTTACAATTCAAATCAAGACTAATGGACCTCTTTTGACGCACATATTTTCAATGAATTGAAAAATTTGAGACCTTTGTACAAGGACAATTTAGACTATGATACCTAGTGAATTTATAGGCTAAACTTTACCAGCAGATTCTCAAAATAAAGAACTGGACAAACAAACTTTGCTTACCTATATTATAGGACCCTAACAAAAGATACTTGTCAAGATGATAATACCATGTACGAGGAGTTGTTTTAACCGATATAATTCCTTATTAAGTTTGCACAGAAGATTTTTATCATTTCCAAGTATGAACCCTTTAGGTTGTTCAATATAAACTTATTCTAGGTCCCCACTTCAAAATCCATATTTAACATCCATTTGATATACCTTAAAGTTACGATGTTGGGTTGTGTTATATTCTTTCCACGTAGTTAACAGGGGGTTTGAAGGGCACCTGTAACCCCACTTTATGGGGTTCGGGGCAGCGCTCCAGAAAATTTTGGTTTTGGACCCTATGTTAGGTTGGGCGGACCCACCTATGGTTTTGTGCATGATTTTTGCACATGTTTTTTGGACGCGATGGTTTTCATTCCATGGTATTGGATCGATGGTTTTTTGGTCCATGGTATTGGACGTGATGGTTTTTCGGTCCATGG
>APFE031233829.1:39092-69370 GCA_000404065.3 Pinus taeda
TGCATATGTACATGTTCTAAAGGAGAAACGAACCAAGTTGGATAGTAAATTTGAAAAGTGCATCTTTATTGGGTATAAGGATGGTTTAAAGGGTTATAAGCTTTGGAACCCAATCACACGGAAGGTTTTGTATAGCCGAGATGTGGTGTTCAGTGAGGTGAAACATGTTATTAAACATGAAGTCCAATGAAAGGAACCTAAGAAGATAGAGTTTGAGCTAAAGGAGGAAGAATCAGACTCTACAACAGAGGAGGAATCAGAAGATGAAGAGCCACAAACTCCGGCTATGAGAAGATCAGTTAGAGAAAGAAGGCAGCCTAAAAGGTATATTCCATCTGCTTTCTATTCAAATTTTGCTTTATCTATTATTGAAGATGATCCCAGAACTGTGAAGGAAGCAGTAGATTCAGAGGACTGAAAATTTTGGAAAGAGGCCATAGTTGATGAAATGACATCTTTGCACAAAAATGAGGCTTGGGATTTGGCGGAGTTGGCGGATGGAAGGAAACCCATTGGCAGCAAATGGGTGTTCAAAAAGAAGACAAATGCAGAAGGAAAAGTGGAGAAATACAAAGCTCGGTTGGTAGCAAAAGGTTATTCCCAGGTGCCGGGAATTTATTTTGGTGATATTTTTTCTCCTGTTGCCAAGGTAACTTCTATTAGATTACTTTTTATCTGTTGCTGCTACTTTTGATTTTGAGGTAGAACGGATGGATGTGAAGACAACATTTCTTCATGGGGATCTGGAAGAGGAAATCTACATGAAGCAACCTGAAGGCTTTACAATGAAGGGTAAGAAAGAACTAGTATGCAAGTTAAAGAAGTCTTTGTATGGGTTAAAACAGTCACCAAGGATGTGTATCGGAAATTTTATACATTTATATGGGGACTTGGCTTCACCAGAAGAAAAGCAGATCACTGTGTGTATTTTAAATTAATTGGTGACCATGTTATTTATCTGGTCTTGTATGTGGATCATATATTGTTGGTTGGAAATGACAAAGAAATTATGCAGGATTTGAAGACCCAATTGTCCTCCAAATTCGACATGAAAGATCTTGGTGCTGCAAACTATATTTTTGGCATGGAAATTAAAAGACATCGAGCAAAGAGGAAGTTCTGGTTAAACCAGAGGAAGTATGAGGAGACAATATAGCAGAGGTTTAATATGCAGGATAGTAAACCAATGAAGGTTCCTATTCCTGTAGGTGTGAGGTTATCTGGTGAATAATGTCCCAAGACACAAGAAGAGGAAGAGGACATGTCTCATGTTCCATATGTAAGTGCAGTCGGTAGCCTGATCTATGCAATGGTTTGTACTAGAGCAGACATTGCACATGCAGTGGGAGTATTGAGCAGGTTTATGTCAAAACCAAGAAAGGAGCATTGGAAAATAGTGAAGCGGGTTTTCAGGTATTTGCGTGGCACTAGTGATGATGGTTTGTGCTACCAAGGAAGACCAGGATTGGACAGAGTGTTGGATATTCGTGGCTTTGTTGATGCAGACTGGGCTGGAGATCTGGATCAGAGAAGATCTACAAGTGGGTATGTGTTTAACCTATTTGGAGGTGCAGTCAGTTGGATGAGTAAGAAACAATCTGTAGTGGCACTATCAACTACAGAGGTAGAATACATGGCAGCCACTCATGCAAGCAAGGAAGCAGTTTGGTTGCAGAGATTGTGTTCAAGTATGGGGTTAGTACAGGAAGCTATAAGGATACATTGTGACAGCCAAAGTGCAATTTTCTTGGCAAAGGACCCTGCATATCATTCAAAGACAAAGCACATTTATGTTCAGTATCACTTTGTGAGGGATATGATAGAAGACAAAAAGGTGTTGCTGGTAAAGGTGTACACTTTGAAGAATATTGCAGATGCATTGACAAAATCTGTGAGCTCTGAAAAGTTCTCTTGGTGTAGAGAAACAATGGGCGTTTTAGGGTTGGAAAAATGACTAAGCTCTCCTATGGCCCCCTGTGGAAAGAAAACAAGTGTGAGATTGTTGGGTTGTGTTATATTCTTTCCACGACTAACCTACGTAGTGAACCGAGGGGTTAGAGGGGGGGCGGCAGCCCCCCCTGTCCGGGGGGTTTGAGGGGGGCGGGTAGCCCCCCTCTACAGGGTCCGGGGCAGTGCCCCGGGAAAAAAATTTTCGAACCCTATATTAGGTTGGGCGAACCTACCTAGGTTTTTCGGTCCATGGTTTTAGACGCAATGGTTTTCAGTCCATGGTATTGGATGCTTCGGCATGTATAAATATGTATTGTAACATTGAAAGGAAAATAATGAAAAATCAAGCTAGTTGTCTCAGTTTTGGGATCCAGTGGGAAATCTCTGTGTATATGTGTTTTATGTGTTATGCTCTCACATTTTTATTTTTCCTGTGATTTAGAATTCGCATGCAGTTAATTTCTGTACGGGGTTAAAACCTACAAATCTGTAATTTGCAAATCTAAAACCATACTACCTGCACCGATCCAGAGATTGATTCACACTAAAATCTGAAAACTGAAAATTGTTGACTTGAAACAATTGACAATGCAAGTGGAAATAAGCAAAACAGTGCCTAATACATTGAGATATGGAGTCAATCATTCAATCAACAATAAATTTACTCATTTCAATCTTCTGCAAGTCATTACACTCAACCAAACCAAACTTCATACTGCAAACGTGAAACATAAACTAAAACGATTATTGATCTACTGCATTAATCCATAAAACACAAACTCATTGATCTATTGCACACCAAAATATAATTATCTCTTGCATACCGAAACTGAATGATCTACTAATTCAATCCCACACAACTCTATCTAACTGAGCTAAAAATATGTACTATTAGGTGTAGTCGTATTTCCATTGTAACCACGTGGGAAGTGGATTAACTGACAAATCACTTTGCATGCAATTGAAGATATGAAAAACATTTACAATATAAAACTCAAATTGCTTGAGTATTTGATATTTACAACTGAATTTTGAAGATTGCATCCTTTTTAAAGATCTGAAACTTCTTGCCATTTCCAATGAGGAAGAAAAACATGCAGTCGCATGCTATTATCATAGCAAGAGATGCAATTGTCATTTTGAACCAGCAACATCTGGAACTCAATCGAATCGCCATATATTCAAAGTGGAGCCGCTAGGTGAAAGAAATGCCACCAATATATAATATCTACTCCTTGTTCACTAGCAAGGAATAGATCTAGTCAATTATCGTTCTCCAGGTAAATATTTCTTCATTTCTTTGCTCCCTGGAAATGCCACCAGATGTTGTACCTATTTCTTGAAGGCGGTTCTTCGTTGCGAAACTAAGATACCAATTCAACTAGTCTTTAAGTTCAAGCTAGCTCTTGAACCAGAGGGGGGCTCCCTCAAGTGTTATGAGGCTTTTTTTTTAATGTTGTTCACTATCACTCGATAACATCTTTTAAATCACAATGGCCAGATCTATTATTTGTTGTGGGTGGTTGTTGATGAATATCCACTCTTTTCTCATAAATAAATCCCTCTCTTGCTAAACTTGATCAAAGTGCTAGAATAACATTACTTTAGGGAATTTGATGGAGGAATAAAAGAGAATATATGATAATTAAGTAGCCATACTGAATACTTAATCAACCCGATATAGTAGATTGTGTAGAAGACTTCTGCAGCCAAAAAACTATACATTCAAGAGATGACAAAAGGTGATAATTAAAAATGAAAATTATCTTATTTCAAACAGACTGCTCAATAATATTATCTCTATAATGATGATAACTTCATGGTGGTATGTCAGGGAGGTTGATACTCAAACCTAGCCTTTCCTTAACTCTTATGTTACCTTGAACATATGAAAAAATAGAGTATGAAATCACTAGAAAAACATACAGAGGAAAAACGAATTCTATCATGAACTGAAGCTAGAATACTTTAATTAAATTCCTATAATAAAAGTCTTTACAAAAATGGGAGGGCTCTAGCATCAAAATCCAACCCTTGTTTATTACAAATGATGGAATATATAGAATAAACTTCTCCTAAATTGTTACAATATTTATGGAATAAAATCCTAAACGATATACTAAATATAAAAACAATCTTTGGATAGTCTGCCAAAACATGGAACTGTTTGCAAGTATTATGCCTTGATATCTGGAAATTAGTTGAATGACTATTGAGTCTCCTCCATTGAATCTTAAACTATTGATTTTTCCTTTGCCAAAAATAATGAATGAAATCTCACATTAATCCCTTCAAAATTAGAGTTGTTATCTGTATTCCCTTTGACTTTGATTTTCTGCCACTGTTCAAGTGTGTGCACAAGTCCTCTCCTTCAAAATTATATGATTATGTATTGTATTCGATTTTGAAAATAAGAATCTTCTTATGATAATTAATAGAAAAACAAACTACTACCCAAGAGAGGGTAAAGAATATGCCTGATGAAAAGAGAAATAGGGGTATACCCATTTCCCCTTTTCTTTACAATAATCGATCCTGAGGCCTGTGGGTTATGGCCCACAAACCTTATCGGAAGCGTTGATGATGGATTTTGCCTTAAAAAACCTGTGGCCATACAACTGTCAGAAATACATGGAACAAGGGAAATACAAAGAAAAACCCCGTCGGAACCCTTGGGTCGGATCTCAAATATTATAAGCCCGCCTATATAAATATCGACGGGTCCGCTCCTTTGCACCATTCCGTAGCGCCACTTCGATCTCCGATCTCCGATTAGCGATCGGCCCGATCTCCGATCGTCGATCGGAAACATCACGCAATCGCATATCGGCGTATCGACGTTCCACCACATCGTCGCCGCCATTTGACTTTGCCGATTAGCGATCAACGATTAAATCACGACCGTCGATCTGAATCTCACTCCGACGGTCCACATTTAAGCACGTGATTGCGATTGCACTGATTCAAAGGCCCTTTCTGATCAGTCTTACGGACCCGATATGGATATAAGCCGCACTTTATAAGATTTAAAGTCCGGATTTCAAATTCGGACTATGTTTTCCGTTGTTTCTTAGTGTAAACAGGGATTTTAAAGGGCTGGATCCAATAACTCCCGAAAGGGTTCAGCTGATTGCGATTATACCTGGACCGTTGATCTCTGAGATCCAATGGTCCATGTGCATTCTCCCATTTGTCTGTCATTTGATGGATTTTGCATTTAATCCAATTCTTTTATTCCATCTCTGTTCTCATGATATTCAAACAGTTATATATAATAGTTAACTCTATATCTTTGGATCGTCATCGATCCTTTCAGTGATCGATGGTCAATCAACAACTCTATAACATAGAACATTCATACTATCTATAATAATACACAGGCGCATCAATCAACACTTAACACGTGCTTTTCTATTATATACAGAGTGATTACAAGCTAAGGCATTTCAACCTTAGAGACAAATTCCCTCTCTCGACTATGTTGTGAACACCTCCCCCTTATTGAACACACAGGCTCATATATATATATATATATATATATATAATAAGGGGGCATTGGATCGGATCATGTGAAGGATCCGATCAATTCTCTCCATGAATCACTCAACGACTCCCTAATCTCTCTACATGCATACATACATATGGCAGATTACATTTAATAAGTCTCCTAGAGACTTTTATCCATTCCACCTAATTAGCTCTTTTTAAACAAAATTGTCCCCTGTTTGCTCCGATGGTCCACGTCCTCCTCGTCTCACTTTTGGTTCCTCTTTTGACTAAGGTGGGGTTAGATGCTCCTGCATCAGACTCCCGAGGCACAAAAATTTTATGACCTCCTAGTCATATGCTTCTCCTTGTCCTTGGCAATTCTACCCACTTCACTTCTTCAATGGAATTGCCTTCATGATCTTCTATGAGCTGCAAACAATCTCTGCAGTAACAGTCTTCCTCTGCTACACGATACCTCACCAAGCCCTCCTCATTCGGTCTTTTGGCATCCTTCTGGTTATCTTCTCTCGAACCAATTGAGCACACCTTGCTCTAGGTTGTTGCAAGTCTTCTCACCTTCTGCTGTCGCTATTTGCACAACAGTAAGATCACAAACTCTCCATACTTCCACACCTCAACAACTATACCTCTTCTCCCTTCTTCTTCTTGTAGGAAATCCTTTCCCTGCTCTGATACCACTTGATGAAAAGAGAAATAGAGGTATACCCATTTCCCCTTTTCTTTACAATAATCAATCCTGAGGCCTGTGGGTTATGGTCCACAAACCTTATCGGAGGCGTTGATGATGGCTTTTGCCTTAAAAAACCCGCGGCCATACAACTATCGGAAATACACGGAATAAGGGAAATACAAAGAAAAACCCCGCCGAAACCCTTGGGTCGGATATCAAATATTATAAACCCACCTCTATAAATATCGACAGGTCTACTCATTTGCACCCTTCCGCAGCACCACTCCGATCTCCGATCTCCGATCATAGATTGGCGACATTGTGCAATCACATATCGGTGTATCGGTGTTCCACCACATTTCCGCTACCATTTGACTTTTCCGATTAGTGATTAGCGATTAAATCGCGACCGTCGATCCGAATATCGATCTGATGGTCCACATTTAATCATGTGAGCGCGATCGCACTGATTCAAAGGCCCCTTCCGATCAGCCTTATAGACCTAATATGGATATCAGTCGTGCTTTATAAGATTTCAAGTCTGGATTTCAAATTCAAACTATGTTTTTCGCTATTTCTTAGTGTAAATAGGAATTTTAAAGGGTCGGATCCGATAACTCCCGAAAGGGTTCAACTGATTTCGATTGAACCTGGACTGTTGATCTCTGAGATCCAACGGTCCCTATGCATTCTCCCCATTCTTCCACCATTTGATGGATTTTGCGTTTAATCTAATTCTTTTCTGCCATCTTTGTTCTCATGACACTCCAGCAGTTATATATAATAGTTAACTCTATATCTTTGGATCGCCATCGATCCTTTCAGTGATCGATGGTAAATCAACAACTCTATAACACAGAACATTCAGACTATCTCTAATAATACACAGGTGCATCAATCAACACTTAACACATGCTTTTCTATTATATATAGAGCGATTACAAGCTAAAGCATTTTAGCCTTAGAGTCAAATTCCCTCTCTCGACTACATTGTGAACACCTCCCCCTTATTGAACACACGGGCTCATATATATATATCTAAGGGAGCATTGGATCAGATCACTGTGAAGGATCCAATCAATCCTCTCCATGAATCACTCAACAACTCCCTAATCTCTCTACATGCATACATACATATGGCAGATGACATTTAATAAGTCTCCTTGAGACTTTTATCCATTCCACCTAATTAGATCTTTTTAAACAGAATTGTCCCCTGTTTGCTCCGATGGTCCACGTCCTCCTCGTCTCCGCTTTGGATTCCTCTTTTGACTAAGGGGGGGTTAGATGCTCCTGCATCAGACTCCCAAGGCACAAAAATTTTATGACCTCCTGGTCGTATGCTTCTCCTTGTTCTTGGCAATTCTACCCACTTCACTCTTCATTAGAACTGTCTTCATGATCTTCTGTGAGCTGCAACCAACCTCTGTAGTAACCGTCTTTCTCTGCTACACGATACCTCACCAAGCCCTCTTCGCTCGGTCTTTTGGCATCCTTCTGGTTCTCTTCTCTGGAACCAATTGAGCACACCTTGCTCGAGATTGTTGCAAGTCTTCTCACCTTTTGCTACCACTATCTGCACGACAGTAAGATCACAAACTCTCCATACTTCCATACCCCAACAACAGTACCTCTTCTCCCTTCTTCCTTCTCGCAGGAAATCCTTTCCCTGCTCTGATACCACTTGATGAAAAGAGAAATAGGGGTATACCCATTTCCCCTTTTCTTTACAATAATCAATCCTGAGGCCTGTGGGTTATGGCCAACAAACTTTATTGGAAGCGTTGATGATGGCTTTTTCCTTAAAAAACCCGCGACCATACAACTATCGGAAATACACAGAACAAGGGAAAAACAAAGAAAAACCTCGTCAGAACCCTTGGGCCGGATCTCAAATATTATAAGCCTGCCTCTATAAATATCAGTGGGTCCGCTCCTTCACACTATTCCGTAGCGCCACTCCGATCTTCGATTAGCGATCAACCCAATCTCCAATAGTCGATTGGCGACATTGCGCAATCGCATATCGGTGTATCAGCGCTCCACCACATCGTCGTTGCCATTTGACTTTGACAATTAGCGATCAACGATTAAATCGCGATCATCGATCCGAATCTCGATCTGACGGTCCACATTTAATTGCGTGATCGCGATCACACTGATTCAAAGGTCTGTTCCGATCAGTCTTATGGACCCGATATGGATATAAGCCATGCTTTATAATATTTCAAGTCTGGATTTCAAATTCGGACTATTTTTTTCATTGCTTCTTAGTGTAAACAAGAATTTTAAAGGGCAGGATCCGATAACACCCCAAATGGTTCAGCGGATTGCGATTAGACATGGACCATTGATCTCTGAGATCCAATGGTCCCTGTGCATTCTCCCATTTGTCTGCCATTTAATGGATTTTGCGTTTAATCCAATTCTTTTCTGCCATATCTGTTCTCATTACACTCCAACAGTTATATATAACAGTTAACTCTATATCTTTGGATCACCATTGATCCTTTCAGTGATTTATGGTCGATCAACAACTCTATAACACAAAACATTCAGACTATCTCTAACAATACACAGGCGCATCAATCAACACTTAACACACGCTTTTCTATTATATATAGAGCGATTACAAGCTAAGGCATTTTAGCCTTAGAGACAAATTCCCTCTCTCGACTACATTGTGAACACCTCCCCCTTATTGAACATGCAGGCTCATATATATATCTAAGGGAGCATTGGATCGGATCACTGTGAAGGATCCAATCAATCCTCTCCATGAATCACTCAACGACTCCCTAATCTCTCTACATGCATACATACATATGGCTGATTACATTTAATAAATCTCCTCGAAACTTTTATCCATTCCACCTAATTAGCTCTTTTTAAATAGAATTGTCCCCAGTTTGCTCTGATGGTCCACGTCCTCCTCGTCTCCGCTTTGGATTCCTCTTTTGACTAAGCTGGGGTTAGATGCTCCTGCATCAGTGCCTCTGTTGACTTCAAGTTAAAGAAGTTTGACTAGAGTTTTCACAAGAAGTTAACAATCATCTTGAATTTTTAAATTTGCAAATTAAAGGCTCTCTGTTGTATTGTTGTTGATTATACACTACAACATCTATACCCGGGAGCTTCAGAAATACGTGTTCCACCTTGAAACTAATCACCAATAATTATCTTCAAGGGAAATGAAATGATTCACATCATGACTCGCCCTACCATGACCACTAAATTCTACTACATTATTGTCCATTGCAACTTTACATTTTCCAACCCTATGCAACCAATCTTGTGCCCAAAATAAGTATTCTCGGGATGAAAGTTGAAAACAAACATTGACTCCCCTAATTAAAATACAACCACTTTAAAAAAGTCGCCAATCATTCCTTTAATACAAAACTGCAACATAGTCAAAATGTTTATGGGTTCTCACAATGCTACAGAGTATCAAGTTGAATTAGCAGCAATTTGTTCTTACCAACGGTTAAAGTCATGTGAAAAGAGAATCCGAAAACATCTTTTCTATTTTCCAACTCCATCTGCAATTCCTTACATGATGCCAAATTAGGAGGGAACAATGGCTTGATCTTTATGTAGAATTTGTTGACCTTGCAAATAAGAATCTTGACAGAGCGTTGCATTTATAAGTCTCACAAAGGAGTGATTTTTCTAGAATGTGAGGGTTATTTAATGAAGTATTATCTGCATCAAAATTCAAAGATAATATATTTAAAATAATAATGTTTTCTTCACCATCTCGGTCATTCATATCTACTTCTGGTAAGATATATTTTCAACAGTGAACATGCAAGTTTTGCCTTGAACTTTTGCAAGAAATAAGGTAGAATTGACGGTGTATTCAAAATGGTACAACACTCCTCCATCAAGGAAACAATGAAGGCAGGAACAAATTACTCCATTTTGTCTTTTTGATAGCAGCATTTCTCCCATGATTGGGTATTGTTAGAACGCCATGTGCTTAATGAACTTAAACCCCGGAAGGTGCTAGTTTCCACCCTTTCATCACTTCCTCGAGTAAAGTAAATGACCTCACTGTCTTCAATATAGATTCCTGTAATGAAACCATGAAAGCAATATAGCCACTCGTTGCCTTGTCTAGAAAAATTAGTCTCTACACTGTCTTGTTGGACCCATGAGCGGATTTGTGGGGGAGTAGATAGTTGTAAGTGGTTTTTTACTGGGGGTACCGCAATTCACATAAGCATGCCACGGATAACATGGTGGTTTTGGGAAAACGATTATTGCAGACCCCCCTCCTTGTTAAATGTCGGAAAGCATGGGAGTTGCCCAAATTGAATCACGGTGGTTGATTTTCAAGAGCCAATGTCATCCGTTGAAAACTGATAGCATTTTAATTATTTTGAAACCCTGGTTCATATCTGCTGAAGGTGCTTTGCATTGGAGGATCTTTCACTTCATTGGAGCCTTGCCCATCGATGGTCAAGCGACAGATTTCTTCCTACTTCACAATATTCAAAACCATAACTTCTTCAACTTCTATTATCTATTTTCTTCACATAAAGTAGATAATAGAATTGAAAGATTCAAATCGAGTCCTTTCCAACTTTAAGTAAAAATCATGCTTCCGCAGAAATGATAAGGAACCTGGCAGTAAACAATACACTTGGAAATTATGATTAGCGTTGTCCACCTCTGCGTATTTGATCATTTGTTTATTTGGCATCTGTGCACTCCTTTGATTTATCCACATTATGTATTGTTTCAACATCTGAAGCACATCATATGATCATTATGATCTGCTTAATAATGATACTGGTAGGTTCCTGTGTGTTATTTAATCAGTGCTGGCATAAGGCGTTTTTGAAACACTTCACTTTTATATACTTTGGCGCTTTTATATTTTACTTTGCATTATGGGAAATCATCCTTCAAAAGACCTCCATTCATCTTTATATATTGGTAATTACATCAGCGTGATCGACGCATTGTACATCATTATCCACTCGTCATGGATTTTAGCATCATTTGGCACTTGTGTTGAATGCTACAATTGGCATGTGACTTGAGTGTATGCAAATGGAGAGGGTGTAAAATGTAGTAGTCTACCTAGCGGAGGAATTGCCCGGTTTCCATAGTTGTTTGGAAAAATGTCTCCGGCTCCGGCTGTAGGTAATCCGTCCCCCTCCGCCACCCTCCATCTACCGCTCCGCATTACTTTCCTTTCCTAATAGAATTGCCGCCGCGGAGAGTTAATGCAATTTCCAATTCGAAATGGAGGAATTGCCGCCGGAGAAAGTTAATGCAATTTCCAATTCGAAATGGAGGAATTTGGAAACCGCGCGCTGCTCCCGCAACCAACTTGAGGCAGCCCCTGCAGCTCACTCACCTTCCTCCTCGACTAGCCCCTGCAGCTCAACACAAAACTCCGGCCCAGGCACCATTCCTCCGCTCTGCAGCGCACCACCCAGGGGACGTGACCTTTAGGTTCAGGTTCATTCATCTGTATTGCAGTTTTAATTGAGATTACAGACACACTTTAACTACATTTTGATTGACCTCACCTGCATGCATTTTAATTGAAGTGGTTTTTCTGGAAACCGGTGGTACAATTCAGTTAAAATTCCAAGTCAATCTTGTAATGTAATGTAAGTCACTTACATTACAACCCAATCTAAAATCTGTCCCATGTTTGTTTCGACAAAATGGGGAAGATCTGTCCCATCATTTTTTCGACCATCACTCAAAAGATAAGTTGCCTTCTTTTTATGCACAACAGGATCATTGGATCCCCGATAAATTACCTCCTCTGCCAATTTCAAACCAGAAGAATAACTGGTTCCACGTTTTGTAACATATTGAACAAGTCTGTCCACTATAATTTTCCTTCATCTCCTGCATTTCTAGAGCAAGAATTGTTGTCTTGTCAAACAGAACCACAGACACAGAATCATCATGAGTAGTTCTTCGCCGAGTAGCAATGAATCGAACAATAGCCTCAAACACACAACCTAGCCTACAATCGTGTCTACGCGTAAATTTGGCCATGTTTGGTTTTATGTCACGACTGGACATCGAACGACACTTGTCAATAACAAAAACCACATGATGCGGTATGTTCTTTGAATGGTTACAAACAAAAACATGACCATCCGCAGTTATGTGGCCAGCAGAGGATTCCAACGAGGCAGTTCTTTTCACTGGAGCATGCCATAATTTCTCTGTGCAGTAAGACCTGGAGGAGCTGCCAGCAATTTCATTATGCTCCTCAAACCTGCAAAGATGATTACATAGAGCAAACTCTGTTTGTTCGTCATCGGTACAAGGATCTTCAAACCGCATTTGCTTCCAGTAAGAGGATTCCAACGAGGCAGTTCTTTTCACTGGAGCATGCCATAATTTCTCTGTGCAGTAAGACCTGGAGGAGCTTCCAGCAATTTCATTATGCTCCTCAGACCTGCAAAGATGATTACATAGAGCAAACTCTGTTTGTTCGTCATTAGTACAAGGATATTCAAACCGCATTTGCTTTCAGTAAGTCTCATGGGTAAGTTCGTCTTTGGCACATCTTCATCAGAGCCATATTTTCTTGTTTCATGCCGAGAGCCATCACAGATATGACTTGTGCAATTATCATGCATAGGATAGTGAATCAAATGAATGTGGCCCCAACCTTGAGCTTTACAATGCATGTTACACATCTCTGCCACACCAGATTCCCTCCAAATATATTTCCTACCCTGAATATCAAATTCTTCATGTTTTGAAGCAAAAAAGACATTCCTCATGTTCCCATGCACCGTATGATGTAAACCAGAATGATTTATGGGTCTTTGACAAAAATATCCACAAGCTTGACATCTCACCTTACAATAATGCACTGCATCTGGATTTAGTGTGTGGAGATGCTCACCATCATGGTATATTTGAAAAGGTGGAATGGCAATGCAACAATCCTTCCGCAGACCATTTTGTTCAGACACATGTTCATAATCAAAGGAACCTCTTCTGCCCTGAAATGAGCGTGTCTGTCGCACAAGTTCAGTGAAAATCTCACAAATGCCATCCACTTCACATTTCTTACAACAAGCATGCTCGTTACCACAGAGATGTTCTTCACTTGTCAACTCATGGAAGTGATCTTTGTGACGACAGTTTCTAAGACACCCCTCCATGATGCAATTTTTAGGACAATATCTCTCATGACAAGCATGTTTTTGATGATCCCCGCGCTCGATTTCTATCACACGAGGATTTTCGCAGGTTGGAAGAGAACAATTCATCTTACACGTGTTGAGGTGAATTACACTTATGAAAACCTTCATGGCCAACCTTCAAGCAACAAAATTTGCTATAATTAGATGATTTATCAAATAAAGAACAGAGCTTCATACATGTATGAATTTTCTTTTTGCAATCATGACTCCCATCATGACCTGCCAAATTTCGGCATTCCTCCACTTCATTTCCTTGGTGTGATTCAAGAGAGCAATATGCGCACTTTTCATCGCAACAATGGTTACCCATACAAGAGTGATCGGAATGGCCCTTCTCTATAACACATCACCAAAAACATACAGAACATTTACAAACACATACAGAGAGTCCCTGTTTCAGTTCTGCAAGTGATAAAATTGCCTCCAGTTGCAACTTTTGTACATCAGCATTCCCAGAAAATTCTGCAGTGTTGCAGTGAAGCCACTTTTCAACACGATCGCGCCGTCTATCAGGCAATGCCACTGAGAAATCGAGAAATTTAGAGTGCCAAAAATCACTATTTTTGCCTCTCCTTTCCAAGACACATTCTAGTTTCGATCTGAGACGATACAAAATTTTGCCATTTGACGTAGATTCATCCAGAGCTGCAAGCTCCAAGCCACTGTCCTGCAAATCTATAAGGAGATCCCCAATTACTATTGGAGCGTCGCTTACCTCTTCCTCTGAGTCAAAATTCATAAGCATTTTGTTAGCACCTGGTACAGAGAGGCATCCTGCCTTAACAACAGAAATCAAGTTCCTGCGAAGGATATCCACCTTCATAGCAACCCTTTTCAAATCTATAGGTGTCCAATCCTTTGCTGCTATCTGGGAAATAACAAGCTTCAAATCCCTTAAGAAGGCACGGCCACTCTCATAATTATGTCCCAACTCTTCTTCTATAGTCAAAGCAATATCAGATAGGCTTTCTTGATGATATTCTTGTCGAGTGAAAGGAGGCATTGCAGCAAGTTCAACCATTCCTCCATACATCTTCGTCAGAAATTTTTCACGAGATCGTTTACAAATTTGTAGAAGTTTTACCCGAAATTCATCTTTTAAATCCTCCACATCAGAGACATCAACATCCTTGATCGCTATGTAGAATAATCCCTGGAACAACTTTTCATCATTCTTCACCAAGTTGACCCCACTTTGGAAACGTTGAAAGATAGCTTCTGTCTCTTTGTCAAGATGAAAATCCTGATTAAGAAAACATGTCTCACAAGTGTTAATAAATCTTTGAGCAGCTACATTAATATAAAAGTTAAGGCGAGCAAATTGAAATATGAGGAAATCAAAACAGCAAAACCAAACTAATAAAACAGTTAAAGCACACCTTTTTGTTGAATATTGTCAAATTACTGAACGCGGCATTTAGGACTGACAGTAACATATCTTCTTGCTCTGTTCTCTCAAAGCTCCCTAATCCCTTAAAGTCCATCAATACATAAAGGCACTTTGGTTCCATCCGAACTGTGATCCAGGCTCCATCAGTGCATCTCCCTCTTGCTACATCAAGGAGGGAACCAGATAGATGGTTTAGTAAGTATGACTTACCATTACTTTGTTTGCCCATCGATGAGATTACCTTGATTTTACCATCCCACTGACTCAAGACAGCATCATACAAACCAAAGCGCAACAAAGTTGCTAGGGATATGATATCTGCATATGTGAGGTGTGGAGGTATTTGGAGCTCATGAGGTGACTGTATCATGAGGACACCATTACTTCCCCCTAGTTCAATCAAGAAATAATCAATGCCCCAAGTGTTGATTGGCAGATACTCCTCCCTCAACTTAATTCCCAGCTTTTTGCCTCAATTAAAAGTTTCTTTAGAAGTCATAACTTTCACTTGCTCTCAAACCGTTCAGACCTAATACCAGAAGTCTTCAATCTTTCTACTTTGTTTGTTGTCCTGGTTTTCTTTATGCATTACTAATTGAAAAGTAAGACATTAAAATTGAAAAGGAAGGCAACTGGCCTTATTCCTTTTGACATGTCATTAGAATGGGGCAGACCACAGAAAGAATGGAGCTCGGTGGATGGCTCAATATTGTCAAGCACACCAGTGAACCAAGGCCCTGCTAGAGTTTCTTTGACTTAGATGCCAAAATCTAGTCTGCCAAAGTCACCTAGGAACTGCACCAGGCCTCATCTTATAAGAAGTCAATGCATACAATCCACTTCGAGGGTAGAAACTCCTTTTACAATAAATACAATACGAAACAAGATATGATGGCCCTGAGACTAGGTACCCTTGCTATATATATTGGAGACAAAGGGTAGAGTAATAACACTCCACCAATCTAGGGTAGACTCTGCAGCTTACTTTGGGTGATAAATGATAAATGTTTATGAAAGACATGAGGAATATGTGTGTATATCCTCAGGAATCCCAGGATTCAAGGAAAGTAATAGCAAAAGAAATAGAACTTCCGTAAATTACATACCTTGAATGTATCTACAGGCATGGCAGAAACTTGATCAAACCAAACTATATCCTTCTTCGAGCTTGTCAAGGAAAGCCTAGCATAATGATCTGTTGTTGTAGCTTTTAAAATGAACTCCTTTTTGGTCCAGTCTTGAATTTCAAAACTGCGAACACTAGAAAAACATATGCATCCTCAATACAGGAACAAGTCTAATAATACTTCTGGCTCAATCATGTGAATTAATTTAGTGTCTCTTCACAGCTGCAAATCTTACTCTTACTGTTTAACTGTATAAGTAGAATAACCAAATATTTTGGTATGAAATTGACTTACATGATACTCGAAGCAGCCAAGATGTTGAGTCCATCTGAAGATTTGAAAGAAATTGAAAGATTAACTGGCCGAGTAGACCTTACCCACAAGACAACATGATAGGATTCACCCTCTCCAATATTCTGCAAATACAATAAACTCCTGAGTATATTACCATAAAATAGATGTTATCAGCTGGCACAAATTCTAAAGGAAACTGCTGATAGTGCAATTGAAAATCTACATATCAAGAAAATAGTTGACAAGATACTTTCATAAAACCAAAAGGAGGGCGCCACAAACTAACAAAAATGGAGGGATGCTTGAAATGATTTTTCTGATAACAAGGCTCTCATGAGCTGCGACCTTTGCTCAAATTGTTACCTCCCAAACCTGCACATGTTGTGGCAAAGTAGTAAAACACAAATGCAACCCTGGTGGAACATCAGCCTTCTTCTCACTTTAGGTGGTCTCTCCTCCGAGATAAGGTGCATAACCCTACGGTAGCCTAATCCAATCAAATGGTAATCAAAATGAATAGAGGATGAGGCTTAGGACAACAAATCTGAATGCTGATATTTATTCCAATGTATTTCAGATTTGTAATAGCAAAAGGAAGAGTTGATTTTATTTATTTTTCAGATAGGTTAAGGGCAAGATTAATGTCTAAAACACTATTGGGCTTATGTATTATGGAGTCTATAAGGCAACCAATGCATGTTGACTTCTCAAGATGACAAGGAAGGATATAGCCCAGATGAAGAACCCAGAGTAAACATATCTGGCTAGCCGTTGAAAAAGAAACTTCTTGAGGTGAATCCGGATGTAGAAAGACCCCCGACATGCATAAAGGGTGTGCCTACCAGAAGATCATGTAAATTATAGCAAATCTGAATCAAGAAAGAAGACACATAACAACATTTTCTAGGAATGGTAGACTTAAATGGGGAATGAACCACAATTAAAATTCTTCTTACAATGATTAGAACTATGAAGCTTCCAGCCTCTGGAACAGCAATGGCCAAAAACCTGCACACCAAGTAAAATATATATAAATCCACTCTTCACTTCACTACTTTGTGAATTATGACAAAGCAGAATCTTACATCATCTAGAGTTGAAAACTGTTTAGATACTGTTAAGTTGAGCTTCTCAAAACTTGACAGGGACATTTCATCAAGTGCATAGGCTAGATTATGCAGATCTTTGATGCCAGAACTGTATGTTGTCTTCAATTTCTTCACTCTCTCTGTTAGTCCTTCTGTAACCTTCGGCAGTATGTTATAAAATGACATTGTAAATGAGGACTGCTTATATTAACAAGGAAATGGAGCCAAAACCAAAAGTCAAATTCTTGTTTACAGTCTTGTGTTACCTGCTTTTTAGTAGAAACAAAAAGCTGCAATTGTTCTTCCATACTTCTTAGCTGTTGTTGCTGTTTTAAGTCAACAGAGTAACACAAAAAACACCTGAAAAGTGCACAGAATTAACTTATTGTATGCTAGCATTGGCACTATTCATTCATACTTGTGTCATCTGGAGTTTATCAATCAAGTCCGTATTTGTTTGCTGGTGAGAAATATTCATGTAGGGAGGTATATGTGGGCCAAATATGGCAGTTGCCTTGAAATGTATTTGAGGGCTTATTGACAAGTCATTTTCATCATTGAAAAGACCATTCTAAAACATACATTTGTTCATTTGCCTAAAACATCAGAGAGAATGTTGGAGTCACCAAGAAACCATGTGGATAAAATTCTCAAAGGTTGGAAATAAAGAATTCTCTTCTGCAATCCAACAACCTTCAAGTGAAAATATTGTCAGACTTCAAATGAACTTCATTTGGCTTCCTGCCATACTCACAAGCTTTGAAAACTGATCGAAACTGTTTTTTTGAGAATTGCAATATAGATGATATCTTTTATGTGAAATTAATGGATGGTTCTGAAAATGACACATTTTTTTACAAGGATATTTATATATAAAAAAAGAATCAGTTAATCCGCTAAATTTAAACCCTTAAAAAATCCATGCACATCATCTTGTATTTACCCCCATCAACCCATATTCAAATCCTGTGGGGGTGACTTTGCTCGTGCTATGTGTGGGACAATTAAGCACATGCCGTAAGTGTTCAAGGGCTAAAAACATCTGAGACAGATCTGCAAGTAGTATAATAAAAAAGTTTAGATATCATAATCTTCGGTTTCTTTTTCATGCTACAGTGGGCACTATTTGTTGCTATCAAACATGGACAGGCCGGGCCAATTGATGGTCATGGTTTTCCTAAGGGTAAGATGCAGTATGAATCTTATTTCCTTTCAAGAATCGAAGTCCAATGTCAATTTCCAAGTCAATCCAGAGTACACCAAGATCAAAATCCACAAGGACTTCTTTCAGCTGTTGGAGAAGCACCTGCTCAATTACTAGCTCAGAGAAGACCACAGCTTATGGCAAGTGGCCAGCAACAGCCACACGGCAGTAGCAAAACCCACAGCCACAATCAATGCCTTCACCAATGGATTTTTTGGACTAACCAACTTTACTGATTAAGGGATACATGTGGCAGAGTAGAAGGAGAAATCAGTCTTTAAGAATTTTATATCATTTAAGAATTTTATAAGAAATGTTCACAAGTCCTTAAATACAAAAGCTTTCCCACGATTATCTATGTAAGAAACTTGGTAGGGATATTACTAAAGATGACATGATCAAAATTGTTATGCAAGACTAGCATATATTATTAAAGATGACATGATCAAAATTGCTATGCAAGACTAGCATATAGCATTGAGTATAGGTTCATCCGTATAAACTATAACTAACACTCACAAGAATAGAACCCACTCTTACTAGTGCTTCTTCTACTGGACCAACTTCTGAACTATTAAAAGAGCCCACTTGCTTCATCAAAGGCTTCAATGACATAAACAAAAACCTCCACACCTTTTTGTAAATAGGATATCAAGAATTTAGTACGATCTCTATTCAGTATTGTTTGAGGGACTGGATATCAATAAGTAGATTAATGGTTCATTCTGTGTTTCACCTTTCAAAGCACAATTTGTCCAAATTCTGAGGCTTTGAATAGAACAACCTCATTGGCATTGCAGCTGCTCACACTGTTTTAGGTAGATAAACATCTGCCCGCACGGTTTTGGGTAAATAATAGGGTAGATAATACACACGATGTGAACATAGGGATTATTTTTGGAGTACTTTTTCTCTGACACTATTTTATGGAAAATATACTGACTTTATCAAAGATTATTTGCCATGCCGAATTTGCACCCATCCGAGGGGAGGGGAGGAGAGGGGAGGGGAGGCATGCAATTTCACTTATTGCCTTTGCACGCAGAGGTTTTTCACGTCTTTCAAAGCACAATTTGTCCAAATTCTGAGGCATTGAATAGAACAACCTCATTGGCATTGCATCTGCTCACACTGTTTTGGGTTGATAATACATCTGCCCACACTGTTTTGGGTAGATAATAGGGTAGATAATACTCTCCATGTGAACATAGGGATTATTTTTGGAGTACTTTTTTCTAACACTATTTTATGGAAAGCATACTGACTTTATCAAAGATTATTTGCCATGCCGAATTTGCACCCATCCGAGGGGAGGGGAGGCATGCAATTTCAACCTCGATTGCTGCAAATTTTACATGTTGGATAGTCTTTGCCAAGATGTTTATCTTAAAAAAATGTTATTTAAAAAAAAACAACAAGCATTCAATCTCAAGATTTTCAATCTCAATTGCTTTGCGACTATTCAAATTGTGACTTTGCCAAGAAATTTATCCGAAAAATGAATGGTATTTACCAAACAAAACAACCATCCAATGCATCACGCCATTGGTAATGTTCAATGTAAATTGTGCAACTCACATTATTTCTGGTTTAGTATTAGTTTAGATGTCATCCACTCATAGCATCATACCATTGGTAATGTTCAATGTAAATTGTGCAACTCAATTTATTTCAAATAAACCAGAGAGAATTTATAGCAATCAGTTCTATTCCATCTGCTCCTATGTAAAATGAGAACCATCAATATTTCGACATCTCAGCGGCCAGAATAGCTACCTTACTATTCTGATTGTTACATTTATTTTTTTAAGCTTAGCAGAACATTACATATTACATATGTTCACATTGTTCAGTCAAAAAAGATTTAGAAACAAAATCCTCCTTCACAACCATTGACTGAACAAAAAAGATTTAGAAACATTGGGGGGAAATTTCCATTCCAAAATATTGTATGAGATAATTTAATTAGGCCAAAATTACATAAATACAAAAACATTTATATTAATAAATTTCCATACCATGCATGAAATATTTTAACTCTTATGAATTGTAACCTTTTAGTTGGATTAACATACATGTTCAAGGAAATATTCTAGCGAGATTGTGGAATCACATTCCTCAATTTATTCACTACAAAAAGTGGAGGGTAAAACCTAAACATAGATTTACTGATAAGGAGTAAAACCTAAACAACAAAAGTCATGACCTTGTTGATAATGGTATGATCGCTGTGTGTCAGAATATCTAATCCAGATTCTAAACATAAAATATGTATTGTTTAGCAAAAGTGGGCACATATCAATTAAGCTAGTCCAACTCAGATATATATGTTTGATAAGATAGAAATTTTATATCAATTACACAAACGATCAAATCAGGTCAATGGGACCCAAAGGTACATCAAGCTACAATGACCATGTGGGAGCGATTAGGCATCTCCTAGAAGGGTAAATTACAGAGGTGAGTTGGACACCCCAAATTTCTATGTCGTCCATCTCCTTTATGATTGATTAAATACTGTACAAAACAAAATCCTGTCGAATAACAGAGATATTTACATTTATTTTGATTCTTGTCTGCCAAAGAATATCTGTAAGCCCCTGCATGAATTGGTGGAAAACTGACAGCTGCTTCACTAGTGCGTTGAAGTGACTGAATTTCTAGTCTCGGGCAAGAGAATTGTTTGAGCAGTTCTTGAAGAGTCCCAACTGTGAAGGATTCTGAGAAGAGAACGAGCTTTCTTTTTTGCTTTAGGAGTACCAGATGTCCTTACTATCATGATAAATCCACAAGCACAAGATCTGAAATACAGAGAAGTCAAGCCAAAACAGAGTTGTGATCTGGGAAAACTATTGGGATGAAACCCAAGGTGGAGAGGGGAAGAGTGACTGGGTGATTGAGAAATAAGTGTTATTAAGAATAAATTCCTTATAAACATAGTAAAGAAACCTTTCATCACTGATCAACAACCAATGAACAAATCACATAGCATATCAATATCTCTCCAGAACAAAGATCTAAGAAGGTGTTTGGAAGGATGAGACAACATCATAATGTATTAATGGTAATCACAAAACCATGAACCAATTACTTTTCTCAAAATACATTTGTCCATGTATATGGAATATATTACATTTGTCCATATTTGTCTCCCATACAAAAAAACGTAATCATTGCATGTTGGGGAAAATAAAACATTAACAGATTCTTCTTTAGTGAAAGAACCATGCTATGATAGACCCCAGAAAAATGATAACAACAACCCATTCACACAATGGGGATTTATATTGATGGCGATCAATGATTTCTGTTGCAGTGGATGGTGATCCTATGTCACATTTGACATCTACATATGTGCTTAAAAATGCTCTAGACATTATATCAGTGGACATCTTTTCAATATCTGCAGAGCGATTGATGGTAAAATGTTGAAATTGACAACTCCAATTTATTGCTTCCTTATGAGGAGGTTTTAAATTGTCCTTCCGAACCTGATAGATGCCTTTCATCTAATTACATATCAACTCCGAGTTGGTGAAGACTTCAATGTCATTGACATCATGTTGTTTTGCCTCTTTTAACCCTTCAACAAGGGCAATGTAATATGCCTCATTGTTTGTCGTCATTCTAGGCACTTCTCTCTTTCCATGAAATAAATGATTTGTTGCCATATTGTAAAGGATGAATTTAATAGCTGCTCGACCTGGATTTGGAAAGCAGGACACTTCAATGCATAAACGCCACTTTTGCACCATTTTTTACACTTCAAAAACCTGCAAAAATAAAATAACAATAGAATCATGTTAAACAAGTAGACAATTATCTATTTCCTAATACTCAACATGTTTTTCAATCATATATAATTCAAAAAAGCAGATAATTTGTGTTCATTTACACTGCAACACTCTCAATACTGGCAACTATTCTGCAAAAAACACATCTAGCAATCACCACTTTATATAGATGAAATGCTCATTATAGGACCCAAATACAACTATGAGTTTTAAAATAAATGATACTGAATTAGGCTTCTCTAGTTTTTGAATGCCATATGCAAACTCTAAAAATATTTATCCTTACCGACTGTCCATACACCAAAAACCACATAACCCTAGACTAACAGAGCATTGTCTAAGCAAAGCATGATTCATGTATATGCCTTATGTGTGACAAAAATGTCATTTGTCATATAACATCACAAGAAATTTATTCAGCCACTTTACATGAACGGTTCCTTCACACTACACTTGTTAAAGGTTGAACTTCATCAACAACATTTGGAACAACTTTTCTATTACAATTGGGGGATAGGGTAGACTGAAGCTATCTTTGGATTGAAGTAATAGCACTCCACTACTCACCTACGAATATTATGGGCAGTTTTGTGTTGTGCCTTGTGGATCATTGATGTCTGGGTGTCATTCCTTGTGGATCATCTTTGGGTTTGATGTGATAGCATCTTCCTTAGTTCTGATACTAACATTGTAAGCAGTTTCTGTGTAATGCCTTATAGAGCATCTTTGAAATTGGCTCTGGATTTTGGTTGTCATCTATGTGATGTTGCAAGCTATTTTCAAAATCATTTGAAATTTTGATGTTGCAATGCATGTTGATGGCAATGTCGTGAAAATGCTTGTGGGGAATAAGTTTGATTTAACTCATATAAGGGAAGTTCTTGTGGAAGATGGAAAGAAGCTTGCCAAATTAGAGGGGTTGTTCTTCATTGAGACCTCGGCTCTGGATAATACAAATGTATTGCTTGCATTCCAAATTGTGGTCAAGGAGATTTACACGAATGTGAGCAAGAAAATGCTGAATTCAGATTCCTATAAGTCTCAATTGTATCTCAATAGAATTAATATTATGGATGTATATGGAGATGGGGATGGAGTGGAACCACCCAAGACAAAGAATTCTTGCTGCTAAGGATTCAAAGACAAAGCTCCTTTGTTTCTGGGCTCCTTGAATATTACTTGCTTCATATGACCTTTTGTTGATTGAGATCCTTAAGGCTGCCTTAGGCTAATATAATTTTTTTTGTTTATTAGGGAAGCTTCAAATTGTTGGATAATTTTTTTTTTGAATTTTATGAAGAAACCAGTAAGGGTCCCCAACTGGGCTTCTTAGGCTTGAGCCCTAGATGTTGTACACAGAGCAGAATAATAGTGATGTATTAAGTAATACATGCAAAGCAATCTTTTTTTAGAATGTTTTGGTCAAATTGATCTTCATTTTGTTTGAAATCATTTAGGGAATCTGGATTCCTGGATGGAGGTTAATGGACAGTTTGCAGATGCCCAGATCTATTGTCTGGCTCAATGTTGTAAACATTATTGCTACAGAATTCTAGGAATTCCTTCTTTGATTGTCCTTGAAGCAAGTTTATGTATATGGTATTAGCAATTTAATGAAAGCTCTTGTCAGATTTTCTTCTATGATTGTCCTTGAAGCAAGTTTATGCATATAGTGATAGTGATTTAATGAGAGCTCTTGCCAGATTTTGGTTAGGGGCAATATATTACCAAACGTAACATGCAAAAGCCTCACGATTTCATATAAATTGGCACTGCAATTTGTAACACGAACTTGACTTCCCAGATCATGCCCAGGAAGTAAGTAAGAGATCTCATCCTTTAATGTAATAGAAATTCCATTTCTGAACAGTATAGTAGATGATTGTACAGGTTGCATAATGTAGAATTGTAAGCAGTACAGGTGACAACAGAGATGAGCTATGTTCAGCTATTACATAAAAGAAAAATTCTTGAACCTTAGTGATTCTGACATATACAAAAATCCTCATGTATTTCATAAACATTTATCATTTATCACCCAAAGATAGCTGCAAAGTCTACCCTAGATTGGTGGAGTGCTATTACTCTACCCTTTGTCTCCAATATATATACCAAGGGTACCTAGTCTCAGGGCCATCATATCTTGTCTTGTATTATATTTATTTTAAAAGGAGTTTCTACCCTCAAAGTGGATTGTATGCATTGACTTCTTATAGGATGAGGCCTAGTGCAGTTCCTAGGTGACTTTGGCAGACTAGATTTTGGCATCTAAGTCAAAGAAACTCTAGCAGGGCCTTGGTTCACTGGTGTGGTTGAAAATATTGTCCACCAAGCTCCATTCTTTCTGTGGTCTGCTCCATTCTAATGACATGTCAAAAGGAATGAGGCCAGGTGCCTTCCTTTTCAATTAGTAATGCATAAAGAAAGCCAGGACAACAGACAAAGTAGAAAGATTGAAGACTTCTGGTATTAGGTATGAACGGTTTGAGAGCAAGTGAAAGTTATGACTTCTAAAGAAACTTTTAATTGAGTCCAAAAGTTGGGAATTAAGTTGAGGGAGGAGTATCTGCCAATCAACACTTGGGGCATTGATTATTTCTTGATTGAACTAGGGGGGAGTAATGGTGTCCTCATGATACGGTCACCTCATGGGCTCCAAATACCTCCACAGCTCAGATATGCAGATAGCATATCCCTAGCAACTTTGTTGCGCTTTGGTTGGTAAGATGCTGTCTTGAGTCAGTGGGATGGTAAAATCAAGGTAATCTCATCGATGGGCAAACAAAGTAGTGGTAAGTCATACTTACTAAACCATCTATCTGGTTCCCTCCTTGATGTAGCAGGAGGGAGATGCACTGATGGAGTCTGGATCACAGTTCGGATGGAACCAAAGTGCCTTTATGTATTGATGGACTTTGAGGGATTAGGGAGCTTTGAGAGAATAGAGCAAGAAGATATGTTATTGTCAGTCCTAAATGTCGCGTTCAGTAATTTGACAATATTCAACAAAAAGGTGTGCTTTAACTATTTTATTAGTTTGGTTTTGCTGTTTTGATTTCCTCATATTTCAATCTGCTCGCCTTAACTTTTATATTAATGTAGCTGCTCAAAGATGTATTAACACTTTTGAGACATGTTTTCTTAATCAGGATTTTCATCTTAACAAAGAGACAGAAGCTATCTTTCAGTGTTTCCAAAGTGGGGTCAAATTGGTGAAGAATGATGAAAAGTTGTTCATGGATTATTCTACATAGCGATCAAGGATGTTCATGTCTCTGATGTGGAGTGTTTAGTCAATTTATTATGTCCTAAATTGCTACATTAATTATCAATCCGGGAGTCGTAAACTGATGAAGTGTGGCGCGCTATATGTGCAAGACAACCTCTTTCTTACTTTTTATTATTTTCAATTTTTATTTTGTTTTGGGGTTTTGTCTTTGTTTGTCTCCTAATGCAAATGGAAATCCTATTCCTAAGTTTTAAGAATACTTTAGAAGGCAAATATGGATATAGATTTAAGACAAGGTTTTATGTCCCTTATGATAACTTCCAGAACTTAGCACTTCAAAGGATCTCAAAACATGCTAGTGATAAAATTAGTACTTGAACAGGAATGTAAATGTGCAGCTATTTAAATCAAATAAATGATGAAATATTGATCATGAAATCATTTTCTCTGTTGCTCATCTAAATACAGAAATAAAATCTAAACTATTGCACTCAAACAAACCAAAAATTGCAGACTAATGAAAGTAAGATCAATTGACTTCACTTATAATCCGATAGCTCACCAAGTAGCTTTTCGGGGTTAAGGCATGGCTCTGGAGATAACGTCAAATAACATGAAGAATTGATATCTAAATTACCTACTTGCAAATGAAAGTAAAATCAAGTCACTTCACTTATCCGATAGCTCGCCAAGTAGCTTTTCGGGGTTAAGCCATGGCTTCGGAGATAACGTCAAATAACATGAAGAACTTGATATCTAATTGCAGAAACAAAAGTAAAATCAAATCAATTCACTTATAATTCGATAGCTCGCCAAGTAGCTTTTCGAGGTTAAACCATGGCTCCGGAGATAACGTCAAATAACATGAAGAATTTGATATCTAAACTACCTACTTGCAGAAATGAAAGTGAAATCAAATCAATTCACTTATAATCCGATAGCTTGCCAAGTAGCTTTTCGGGGTTAAGCCATGGCTTTGGAGATAACGTCAAATAACTGAAGAATTTGATATCTAAACTAGCTAACAAAATCAAATAAATAAGACTGAAATTAAAGCATAACTGAAACTGAAAAGCAAAAAAAACAAAGTCAGTAGAGAGGCCAATCTCATGTCACTATTTGATGCAAAAATTATATGAAAAAGCTCGAGCATGACCTATCCTGAAACACACTAATCAGTGTTAGCAAAATTATGCAATGCTGGAAAACCATGTACATGAATGAAAGATTAACACCATGAATGAATTACGAAACATATACAGCTAAACAAGCTATGGAATATATACAATGGAAATAAGAAAACGATGCATGAAAACTTTACAGAAATGAAAAACAAAACCTCAGCCAACAGAGGCCCTCTGCACGGCCTTTGGTTAATACGCTATCAATCCAAAATTACGCTCAAACAGTCATAAGAAACAAAGTCTTTATATTGCAAAATAGAGGAAATGTCTTCTCGTTACAACAACAGGACTAATGCTACAACAACAGCATAAAAACTAACAACAAGACTAAGTATTTGTGTTTGAAAAACGCGTTATTTATAGAGGAAATTGTATAACTGTTTCTACGTGAGGAATCTTCAGCAAAGGACACGTAAAAAGAGAGAACCCGTGAGCTTAGTGTCTTGGTTACCATGATCATTCAATCTACAAAAGGTGGATTTTGGATTTGCATCGTGGAGACGGTCTGCAGCTGTCAAGAGGGATCCACGGAACTAGGAATGGTCTCGAACCTTTCATGTGCTGAAAACATAGACCTATTTGCTGTAGGAATCCTTATTTGACCGTCCTTTGACCAAGGCTTTCTTTTATGAATTTGACTGAACAGATAGGACCTTGTCCATGTCCAGATCATTCATGAACTGCCCACGTGCCTCGTTTTACTTGTCGACACCTGTAACCTATAGATCAATAAAAATAGTTGCGGAATCGTGAGTTAGCTGCGAAAAGTGGATGCATTTCGCAGCTGATGAGCAAAATCTAAGTCATATAGCAAACACAAAAATATAGTTAGAAAACCACTTAAATGCACTCCTAGAATCAATATGTAATGAACTTTGATAGCTTATGAGGCACTGGTGTGGGAAAAAGGTCTAGGAAAGTATGTAGAAGAGAGGTGGTTTTAGGGCTCAACATACCCCCACTGTGAACATCCTCCCTTCAGTTCATTTGTTCTGAGACCTTTGCTAATACATCTAGCCTTCTTTTCTTCTTCCTTGGTATCACTGTCATCCTTGGCTTCCTCATTAGGCACCTGTATTTGAGGTTGATAAGGGCTCTGCTCAACCTCCAGCTCTTTTTCTTTAATTTCCCATTTTTCCTCTGCCACAACCCAAGATGCAAAATGGTGTTGTCATGGATAATTTTATCCAACCTGCTTTGTTCTTTCAATATTTCATTTTCCCTTTTGATGTCTCTATTCAGGACTTCCAGTTCAAAAACTTCTTGTTTTAGTGATTGGATTAAAACTTCCTGGGCCGTATTAGGCTGAGTAGATGAAGTACCTTGGTCTGTTGCAGTTTTCTCCAATGATTCAATAAAATCATACATTTCTTGCTGAGTTGGATCTATTTCAGGTGTAGCCTTTCTTGGACTGATCTCAAAATCTGGTTGAGAAAAAGGAGAATGTTGTGGGCTATGGTCAGGAGGAATTGCTGGTGACTGTTCTATTGTTTCCCCTCCTAAGTCTATGAAGTGGGCCCCTTTAGTTTGCACTTTCTTCAATTTACCTTTAAGTCTGGAGCTCCTCCTTAGATTCTGTGAGCTGGTGTCTCCTTTCTCTACACTCTATTTTTCTTTCCCTTTTCCCTTTGCTTTAGCTGATTGTTCTTTAAGGTGGACTAGTCTTTCAGAAAGCATCTGATCCTCTTCTGAGGAAGGTTCTAGGGTTTGATAGACAGCTTTGATATTTCTTTTCCCCTTTAGTTTCACTTGCTTCCTACCCTCAGTCAAAGTTTCAGACAGCTTTTCTTCCTTACTAGTTTCTTTAGCTATACTAATAGGAGTATCCTGAATGTTTACACTTGTTTTTCTTCTCCTACTTTTCCTTGCTGAGCTACCTTCAGGTGTTTCAGGTGGGTCCTGAAAGAAGTTTCTAATCAAGAACTATTCCCAAGTGTCCTTTCTTTCCTTCAATTGTTTTTCAATCAGAATTTTAACAAGGCCGTGATGGTAAAGGTGAGGTTCTACATCGCCCAGATTATTTTGTACAGTTGTGGACATCTTTTTCAAGCTACTCAATAGGAAATAAGGCAAATTGATGGTTTGATTTTCTATAAAATTCATTAGTAACCTGACGTGGTACATGTACATGGACTCAAACCTTCCTTCACACGTAATAAACTTCTGAATTATCACTAATAAACTAGTCCACTTTTCCTCTAGAGCAGAAACAGGATGTTTGAAAACAGTTATATCCATACCTAGGTTACGCAAAATAATCCTCCAGGCCCTCTCATCAAAGTCTTTGTTTTTGAACCACCATTCTCCCTCCTATGGGAGCTTCGTTGCTGCTGCAATGGATGCCTCTGTGACTGAAAATTTGAGATCTCCAACCTCAACTTCCACGTCGTTAAAATACCTTGCAAATGTCTTCGTGACTTCTTTATTGTGACCTCTGAATTTCTAGATAAATTGCAGCCACCGTGCCTTCCTTAATATGCTTTTTAATTGTGGATAACCCTCCATGAATTTAGGCCCGTCCGGTTCTGCTCTTACCAGAAGGCCCATTCCTTCCTCCTGCTTTGAGAATACCTCTGTAAATGATGGATTGCAAGTGATGGATTGGCGGAGGTGGAATGGTTGTGTGGGCAGAAGATGGAGAGTTACAAAAACGGAAAGGAATATCGAGTATGTAATGAAAATGAGTTCACGGAGCGGGGGTTTGCATAAACAGGCCAGGACTGAAAAACGTAAACTCAATGAAGAGTATGGAGACAGAGTGAGTCTAGCAAAATTTTGAATTAAAAGGCTGCGGAGTGGACGTTAGCACATTCATAAAATGATTGCGGATTTATGCGGCAGAGGAGAGTCGTGGTAAAATAGATTACGTTTTCATAATTAACCGGTTCAACAGGTGGAATGTAGACGTACAATTAAGTACGAGTTAGATTCGGAAGCGGATCATGAGGCCATTGGAAATTGATCTGGAGTTCGTGGTGGAATTATGCAAAGTTCATGGAGGATTTATGGCAGCTATCAATTCGAATCATTACACATAATGGAGCTGGTGGTTTCATAACTATACAGATTATGTGTTTTAAAATGCTATTTGAAATTAATTTTGCTCATACCTTAGAATATTACCACTTTTGTTTGTTGACCTTTGATTGGCTGGTTCTTGTTGGTACTTTAGGTGCTAAAATCTTCAAAATATCTTCGTCTTCCATACCTGCATTTGATTTTCATCATTACTTGGCTAACATCTGACTATCACTGTAGGGTAAAAAAGTATTAGCTGCGGAATCAACAATCAGCTGCGGAATCAGTGTTCAGCTGCGGAATCAGAATTCGGCTGCAGAAACTGACACAGTAAACATATGACTTGGTGGAGTGAATGGAGATGGATGAAACTGAATGATGACTAAATGAGTGATATATGAAAACTGGACATGAAAGGACATTGGCGAAATGTAATGGCAAAATAGGATGAAATGAAGTGAAATGAAATGACATGAAATGGAACAATTATGAATGAAATGAGAGGGATTTTTTTGGAAAATATAAGGCGTCGGAAGTTTCTAATTTTCGCCCTGTATTTTCTGTATAAGACTACTAATCAGTGATTCATTTTCAGGCTTATACAATTTTTTTTTTATTTTT
>APFE031233829.1:73823-87597 GCA_000404065.3 Pinus taeda
CTTTGGAATGTTGCGGGTGCATTACATAATCCAAAAGGAAGCACTCGATAAGCAAAAGTTCCCCATGGACAAGTAAATGTGGTCTTATCCTGATCCTCAGGTGCTACTTGAATTTGATTATAACCACTAAAACCATCAAGAAATGAAAAGTACTTTTTGCTTGCTAATGTATCTAATACTTGATCGATAAAGGGCAAAAGAAAGTGATCCTTCAAAGTTGCATTATTCAATTCCCTGTAAGCAATGCACACCCTCCATTTACCATTATTTTTGGGTACTATAACCAAGGGAGAAACCCATAGGCTATCTGAAATTGGGTAAATGAAGTTTACATTGAGTAGTTTTTTGAGTTCTTCTTTCACAAACTCCCTAAGATTTGGATTCATCCTTCTCTGAGGTTGTTTGATTGGTCTACTATTTTCCTTGATATAGATATGATGGATGCAAGTCTTAGGGTCAATACCTTTCATATCAATATACTCACATGCAAATGCAGCAGAATGTTTTTGCAAGATTTTGGTTAGCTCTTCCTGTTGTAACTTTTCCAAATTTTTGTTGATATTCAATGTTTTACCTGAAAAAATTTCAACTGTAGAACTACCAAACTCTTCCATAGAGTAAGGAGACATTTGCCTTGATGACAAATATTCAATATCAGAATCTAACTGAAATTGTGTGTGGTCACATTCTGAAGATGCTTCACAATTTTCTAATGTGTTCAAAATTTGACTATCTTCACTAACTTCAGAGATAATAAAGACATGTTGTATAATATCTTCATCATTGACCCATTCATTGTCTCCTACTTCTGTAATTTCTTTTGCTAGAGGATACAAATTGAATTTCTTTGTTGAACTACCATCAGAAATGTACATATCCCTAGATCTACAACTAATGAAAGCATCAGCTGTGGCTAGCCAAGGTCTTCCTAAAATGAGTGGGTGCCCTCCTAGATTACTCTTGGGAGTCAAAATCATGCAATATACTGGATATTCCCAAGAATCTAAGGAGACTGAAATATCTTCTAACACACCATCTGGTTTGATTATTGATCTATCTACAAGTTGCAGTAAGGTGGGTGTAAAAAGAAGATTAGGAAGTTTAAGTTGTTCCATAATTTGTTTACTCATAATGTTTATAGCAGCCCCTAAGTCAATCAAAGTATTTGGAATTTCTATCCCATTTATGTGTGTCTTAGCAATTGGACTACCTGGATCCACATATTTCTGCATGGTAATCTTTCCCATCATGATATCTGCAATTTTTCCTACCAGGTGGATTCTTTTTGTATCTCTTGGTTTCCTATCTGGTCTTTTGAAACTCAACTTCTTTATTGTTTTTGCTAGAATAGGAATCTCTCTATGGCTTGTAGCAAGGGAATCTTGATATAGACATTCTTTAATTCATCTAGAAAATCATAGTCGGGCAACAAGATTTGTTTTTCCACCCCTTTATTAATTTGTAATCTTTCAGGGAAAGGAGGCGTCGATGAAGATGCAAGTTGTTCAACTATAGGAGTTGTGGGGATTGACTCTTTTTGTTTTTCTTCTTGAATGATTGGGTTTTGAAGGGATGCTTCCTCAGAACCTTTTTTGACTTTAAGAGAGTCCTCCTTAGAGGCATCTTGCTCTTGAACATCTATAGAAGGTTTTTCTTTTTCTAAAACTCTACCGGATCTGATTTGAACATCATTAAGAGGAACAATCATATAGGTAGGAAATTGTTGTCCTTCTACCATGTAAGCATTTTGAGGATTTTTTTTGTTGGGATTTGGTAATGGTTGGGCTGGTAGTTGATTTGTCTTTTGTTGAAATGGAAGCAAGAGTTGAGAATTTGGATTTTGTTGAGAAGGTTGTTGTTGTGGAAATGGCAATGAAAGTTGTGGGTTTTGATTTGGAAGTTGTGGATTTTGTTGTTAATTTTGAAAAGATGGAGGATATTGATAAAATTGAGCAAATCTCCCATAAGGATTTTGTACCCCTTGTGCCCATGATTGGTACGGATTTTGAGGTTGGGGCCAAGGTTGTTGCCAAGAATTCCAATTTGGCGGGAGCTGAAAATTCATAGGATTGTTAAATCCTTGATTTTGTTGCCCTTGCCAAGGTCTTCTTGAAACAAAACAAAGGGATTCTACTGAATTTGGATCTTCCTGAAAGACAGCTTTGAGCCCAGGAATTGAAGGACAATCCTTGGCCTCATGAATTTCTAAGCAAATCATACATGTTTCTACAACTTTTGCATCCAAGGGGAATTCCCTTAGAGCATGTTTATTTCTACATTTTGGGCAAAAGATGGCCAAGGCATCAGCTTCTGCTTTCTGCTTTTTTTTAATTTTAAGGGTGTCTAGTTGTTCACTAAGGCTCCCTAGAATATCAGTTTTGAACTCATCAAGCATATTGCCAATCTCTGCCTTACTTACTGATCCAGTTGTAGATTTGTTTGCTCTAATAAGAGAAAGATCTCTAGGCCCTTTTCCAGTTTTAGATTTTCCCCTTGAGAGATGGACACATAGATCTGCTATGTCACGTAGTGGAAGTTGAGAAATGTTTCCCTTCCCCATCATGTTTAAAATATCTATCCATTCATCTCTAATGGCTTTCAATAGAAGGTCTTTCAAGGTTTCCTCGTCTAAATTACTCATTTTCGCTCTCTTTAAGTTGTATTGAAATCTTTCAAGTAAATCCTCCAAGTTCTCATCTTCTTTTTGCATCATTTTGAATACCCCATCCTTATGATTAATGAGCATACAATAATCCAGATATCTATCCAAAAATATTTTCTTCATTTCATTCCAAGTTCTAATAGATTGAATGACTAATCCCATGAACCATTTCAAAGCAGCTCCTTTCATTGTTGAAGGAAACATTTTGAGTTTTTGAGAGTCTTCCATGTAGTCATATGCTTGGCACAAGACTTCAAACTCAAATAGAAATGTTTCAGGATCCTCACTTCGCAGCCCATAAAAGTTTGGGAGGACAGATGGTGAAATGTTTTTCATTGTTGTATGGGTTTCCTCATCAGCTATAGGGAATCCAAATGAGTTATCTCCTTCCCTTTTTCCCCCATTATTACCTCTACCTCCTCCATTGTTACGTCCATTGTTTCCTCTACCACCACCTCCATTATTTCCTCTACCTCTACCTCTACCCCCTCCTCCAAATAGAGAATATTCCCCATCTAGTACTTCTTCTGCCATAATAGTTTCCTCAGAGTCCTCTGGTTCTTCTATTAATGGCCAATGAGAGAGAGTCTCTTCCTTTCCTTCTTCTCCAGGTGATTCTACTTCTTCAACTGCAATATGTTCCCCTATAAAAGTGAAGAAAGGTTCTCCTAGATCAGACTTAGTAGATAGTGTGGGAGAATCTTCTAATTCAATTGCTACCCCTTGAATTCCAGGAATCCTAAGGCTGGGAGTATGAGTCTGGGATGGAGGTGTATCTTGTCTATGCCTTGAAGTAGTTGGAGTTGTGAAAATTGAACTTTTGGCCCTAGCTATAAACCTTCCCCTAGAATCTCTTGCTCTATGCATGTCATTTTCTTTAGTCGGACTAATAATTCTCTTTTTGATCTTCCAGATCATGCTAGGTGCAAGAAGAGAGCACACTCAAGAAATTATTGAACTAATAACTCTCTTTTCTGATTCTCCAGATCACACTAGGTGCTAGAGAAGAGCATACTTCAAGAAGTTATAAATTTTTCCTTTCTTTTTTTTTTATGTAAGAGATCAGCTACCTAGTTACACTTCCCCGATAACAATGCCAAAATGTCTGTCAATTTAGTATGTCCTAAATTGTTACATTAATTATCAATCCGAGAGTCGTAAATTGATAAAGTGTGGCGCACTATATGTGCAAGACAACCTCTTTCTTAATTTTTATTATTTTCAATTTTTATTTTGTTTTGGGGTTTTGTCTTTGTTTGTCTCCTAATGCAAATGGAAATCCTATTCCTAAGTTTTAAGAATATTTTAGAAGGCAAGTATGGACATAGATTTAAGACAAGGTTTTATGTCCCTTATGATAACTTCCAGAACTTAGCACTTCAAAGAATCTCAAAACATGCTAGTGATAAAATTAGTACTTGAACAGGAATGTATATGTGCAGCTATTTAAATCAAACAAATGATGAAATATTGATCATGAAATCATTGTCTCTGCTGCTCATCTAAATACAGAAATAAAATCTAAACTATTGCACTCAAACAAACCAAAAATTGTAGACTAATGAAAGTAAGATAAATTGACTTCACTTATAATCCGATAGCTCGCCAAGTAGCTTTTTGGGGTTAAGCCATGGCTCCGGAGATAAAGTCAAATAACATGAAGAATTGATATCTAAATTAGCTAACAACATCAAATAAATAAGACCGAAATTAAAGCATAACTGAAATTGAAAAGCAAAAAAACAAAGTCAGCAGATTGGCCAATCTCATGTCACTATTTGATGCAAAAATTATATGAAAAAGCTCAAGCATGACCTATCCTGAAACACACTGATCAGTGTTAACAAAAGTATGCAATGTCAGAAAACCATGTACAAGAATGAAATATTAACACCATGAATGAATTACAAAACATATACAGCTAAACAAGCTATGGAATATATACAATGGAAATAAGAAAACGAAGCATGGAAACTTTGTAGAAATGAAAAACAAAACCTCAGCCAACAGGGGCCCTCTACACGGCCTTTGGTTAATATGTTGTCAATCCAAAATTACGCTCAAACAGTCATAAGAAACAGAGCCTTTTTATTGCAAAATAGAGGAAATGTCTTCTCGTTACAACAGTAGGACTAATGCTACAGCAACAGCATAAAAACTAACAACAAGACTAACTATTTTTGTTTGCAAAACGCGTTATTTATAGAGGAAATTGTATAACTATTTCTACGTGAGGAATCTTCAGCAGAGGACACATAAAAAGACAAAACCTGTGAGCTTAGCGTCTTGGTTGCCATGATCATTCAATCTACAAAAAGTGGATGTTGGATTTGCGTCATGGAGACGGTTTGCAGTTGTTAAGAGGGATCCACGGATCTAGGAACGGTCTCGAACCTTTCACGTGCTGAAAACAGAGACCTATTTGCTGTAGGACTCCTTGTTTGATCGTCCTTTGACCAAGGCTTTCCTTTACGAATTGGACTGAACATATAGGACCTTGTCCATGTCCAGATCATTCATGAATTGCCCACATGCCTCGTTTTACTTGATGACACCTATAACCTATAGATCAATAAAAATAGTTGCGGAATCGCGAGTCAGCTGCGGAAAGTGGCTGCATTCCATAGCTAATGAGCAAAATCTAACTCAAATAGCAAACATAAAAATATAGTTAGAAAACCACTTAAATGCACTCCTAGAATCAATACGTAATGATCTTTGATAGCTTATGAGGTTCTGGTGTGGGAAAAAGGTCTAGGAAAGTATGTAGAAGAGAGTTAGTTTTAGGGCTCAACATGGAGGATTTAAAAGATGAATTTCAGGTAAAACTTCTAAAAATTTGTAAACGATCTTGTGAAAACTTTATGACGGAGATGTATGGAGGAATGGTTGAACTTGTTGCAATGCCTCCTTTCACTCGACAAGAATATCATCAAGAAAGCCTATCTGATATTGCTTTGACTATAGAAGAAGAGTTGGGACATAGTTATGAGAGTGGTCATGCCTTCTTAAGGGATTTGAAGCTTGTTATTTCCCAGATAGCAGCAAAGGATTGGACACCTGTAGATTTGAAAAGGGTTGCTATGAAGGTGGATATCCTTCCTAGGAACTTGATTTCTATTGTTAAGGCAGGATGCCTCTCTGTGCCAGGTGCTAACAAAATGCTTATGAATTTTGACTCAGAGGAAGAGGTAAGTGATGCTCCAATAGTAATTGGGGATCTCCTTATAGATTTGCAGGATAGTGGCTTGGAGCTTGCAGCTCTGGATGAATCTACGTCAAACGGACAAAAAAAATTATCATCTCAGATCAAAACTAGAATGTGTCTTGGCAAGGAGAGGCAAAAATGGTGATTTTTGGCACTCTAAATTTCTTGATTTCTTAGTGGCATTGTCTGATAGACGGCGCGATCGTGTTGAAAAGTGGCTTCACTGCAACATTGCTGAATTTTCTGGGAATGTTGATGTACAAAAGTTGCAACTAGAGGCAATTTTATCACTTGCAGAACTGAAACAGGGACTCTATGTATGTGTTTGTAAATGTTTTGTATGTTTTTGGCGATGTGTTCTAGAGAAGGGCCATTCCTCTTATCATTCTTGTATGGGTAAACCATTGTTGCGATGAAAAGTGCACATATTGCTCTCTTGAATCACACCAAGGAAATGAAGTGGAGGAATGCCAAAATTTGGCAAGTCATGATGGGAGTCATGATTGCAAAAAGAAAAATCATACATGTATGAAGCTATATTCTTAATTTGATAGATCATCTAATAGTAGAAAATTTTGTTGCTTGAAGGTTGACCATGAAGGTTTTCATAAGTGTAATTCACCTCAACACGTGTAAGATGAATTGTTCTCTTCCAACCTGCAAAAATCCTTGTGTGATAGAAATCGAGTGCGGGGATCATCAAAAACATGCTTGTCATGAGATATATTGTCCTAAAAATTGCATCATGGAGGGGTGTCTTAGAAATTGTCGTCACAAAGATCACTTCCATGAATTGATAAGTGAAGAACATCTTTTTGGTAACGAGCATGCTTGTCGTAAGAAATGTGAAGTGGATGGCATTTGTGAGATTTTCACTGAACTTGTGCGACAAACACACTCATTTTAGGGCAAAAGAGGTTCCTTTGATTATGAACATGTGTCTGAACAAAATGGTCCGCGGAAAGATTGTTGCAGTGCCATTCCACCTTTTCAAATATACCATGATAGTGAGCATCTCCACACACTAAATCCAGATGTCATGCATTATTTTAAGGTGAGATGCCAAGCTTGTGGATATTTTTTTCAAAGACCCATAAATCATTTTGGATTACATCATACGGTGCATGGGAACATGAGGAATGTCTTTTTTGCTTCAGAACATGAAGAATTTGATATTCAGGGTAGGAAATATACTTGGGGGGAATCTGGTTTGGCAGAGATGTGTAACATGCATTGTAAAGCTCAAGGTCGGGGCCAAATTCATTTGATTCACTGTCCTATGCATGATAGTTGCACAAGCCGTATCTATGATGGCTCTCGGCATGAAACAAGAAAATATGGCCCTGATGAAGATGTGCCAAAAGACGAACTTACCCATGAGACTTACTGGAAGCAAATGTGGTTTGAATATCCTTGTACCGATGACGAACAAACAGATTTTGCTCTATGTAATCATCTTTGCAGGTCTGAGGAGCATAATGAAATTACTGGCAATTCCTCCAGGTCTTACTGCACAGAGAAATTATGGCATGCTCCAGTGAAAAGAACTGCCTTGTTGGAATCCTCTGCTGGCCACATAACTGCGGATGGTCATTTTTTTGTCTGTAACCATTCAAAGAACATACTGCATCATGTGGTTTTTGTTATTGACAAGTCTTGTTCAATGTCCAGTCGTGACATAAAACCAAACATGGCCAAATTTACGCGTCGACACAATTGTAGGCTAGGTTGTGTGTATGAGGCTATTGTTCGATTCATTGCTACTCGGCGAAGAACTCATGATGATTCTTTGTCTGTGGTTTTGTTTGATAAGACAACAATTCTAATGCAGGAGATGAAGGAAGATATAGTGGATAGATTTGTTCAATATGTTCCAAAACGTGGAACCAGTTATTCTTCTAGTTTGAAATTGGCAAAGGAGGTAATTTATCGAGAATCCAATGATCCTGTTTTGCATAAGAAGAAGCCAACAATTATTTTTTTGAGTGATGGTCGAAATAATGATGGGACAGATCCTCCCCATTTTGTCGAAAAAAACATGGGACATATTTTAGACTGGGTTTTAATGTAAGTGACCTACATTACATTACAAGATTGACTCGGAATTTTAACCGAATTGTACCACCGGTTTCTAGCAAACAACATTAATCAAAATGCATGCGAGTCAGGTCAATCAAAATGTAATTAAAACGTGTCTCTAATCTCATTTAGAATTGCAATACAAATGAATGAACCTAAACCTGAAGGTCACGTCCCCTAGGTGGTGAGTTGCAGAGCGGAGGAATGGTGCCTGGCCCAGAGTTTCTGTTGAGCTGCAGGCGCCGAGTCGAGGAGGAAGGTGAGTGAGCTGCAGGGGTCGCCTCGAGTTGGTTGGGGGAGCAGCCAGTGGTTTCCAAATTCCTCCATTTCGAATTGGAAATTTCATTAACTCTATGTGGCAGCAATTTTGTAAGGAAATTAATGCGGAGCAGTGGACGGAGGGTGGCGGAGGGTGGAGGGATTGCCAACGGCTGGAGCCGGACGTTTTTCCAGGTGGCGAAGGAAACTGGGAAATTCCTCTGCCTAGGTAGACTACTTCGATGTAAAATGAACGGAGTTATCTTTATGCGATTTTTTGGAAGCTTTTATGGTAGGTTATTCCGGTCTAATTTCTCTAAAATCCCGCAAGAATTTATTGAAATCACAAGTTTGATGGGTAATCGCCCTAGAAATTTTCGAGGGTACTGAATCCATATATACAGTGAAAAAACTAGTTTAAATAACACAAATCAAGATTTCAACTCAAATTTATCCACCGGATTCCGACACCACAAAGTCTAAAAAATCGTACTAAAGACAAATCCAAAATGATCGGGCCAAGTTTCGGTGGCAGGAAGGTAACAGGGATGCCTTTATTGGAATTATTGCATGATTTTTGGTAGTAGTAGTTTTGCTTCTCACCAAGGCTTCTATTGTTCATAATATTTTCAAGCCTGACCTGACCATGCCACCAGTGGAGAGTGTGAAACGTGGAGAATATAAAACAAAAACCCTTGCAGGATCAGTGGCAGGAAGGTAACAGGGATGCCTTTATTGGAATTATTGCATGATTTGTGGTAGTCGTAGTTTCGCTTCTCACCAAGGCTTCTATTGTTCATAATATTTTCAAGCCTGACGTGACCATGCCACCAGTGGAGAGTGTGAAACGGGGAGAATATAAAACAGAAGCCCTTGCAAGATCTAAGCGAGACAATACCTAATTTTTGAATGAAATTCTACTAAATTTTAGAAATTGGTAGAAGGTTGGGAAAATGATAAACTATAACAGAACTCTTACGAGGAGGGATTCATAATAGAATGGGTGGATTTGAAATTACATATGATTGCTAAAATGGAACTCATTGGTATTCAATAATTTGCCTATAATAAATATCCCACATCGATTTAGCAAAGGGTTCATTGGTGTTTATATGCACCAAGCCCTTCTTTATATTTTGACACGTAGTGCACATATATACTTCTTTGCTTGCATGGTGTTTGCTATGTTGGGTGTCAACTTGGCTTGTGACTTTGATGGGTTTGTAGACTTCAAAGGCATATGTAACATGATTTTGAGTGTTTGATATGTCGGGCGTCAACTTGGCTTTGTGACTTTGATGGGTTTGTAGACTTTGAAGGCATATGTAACATGATCTTGAGTGTTTCATATGTTGGGCGTCAACTTGGCTTGTGGCTTTGATGGGTTTGTAGACTTTGAAGGCATATGTAACATGATTTTGAGTGTTTGATATGTTGGGTGTCAACTTGAGTGTTTGATATGTTAGGTGTCAACTTGGCTTGTGACTTTGATGGGTTTGTAGACTTTGAAAGCATATGTAACTTGATTTTGAGTGTTTGATATGTTGGGCGTCAACTTGGCTTATGACTTTGATGGGTTTGTAGACTTCGAAGGCATAGGTAACATTATTTTGTGAGTTTGATGGGTTTACTTCGAAGGCATATGTAACATGATTTTGACTTAGAGATGGGTTATGAACCCAATAGTTTTACACAAAATTAATATTTTAACTAAAAACAATTTTTAAAAATATAATTTTAATTTTATTTTTTATAAAATTAAATTTATTTGAAAATTAAACTCAATATTAAAATAACCCAAGAAGTAGTGTATGCACATTTTTGCTTCAGAATTGTGTTAGGGAACAAACTAATAGATTTCAAATATTTGAACTTTTGAAAGTGTCAAAAAAAGTTACAACAGGCGCAATGGTACGGTGCATGTTTCATAGTTGAGAGGTTATGGGGTAAATTCCTATGGAGTGTTAATCAGTCGAACCCAACCAATTTTGGTCCAATCCGGGGTGCCCCATGATTGGGCCACATGTCACCTGCTTATTAGCCCAACTGTCCAAACCTTATTCGATGTTGTTATCCAATATCTGAATGGCACATGTCAACTCAAGATTGGCCTATTTGACAACCGTACCACCTAGTCATACTATTGATGTCATCATACAGACTTCCACGTGGAAACCGTGCAATGTTTAGCCAACCCTGCAAGTTGACTTTTTAATTGTTTGTCAAAATCTTCAGAACACAATAAATTCCTCATACGATGTCAGATTGAGGCGATTCAAGCATTGTTGGAATTAAAACGACGAGATCTATGATTTGGCACCAGTTTCAGGAGAATTTGAGCACTTTGATTTTTGAGCATATTTTTGATCCCCTAGATCACTTAAAACATCTCAAAGTTTTTGGTTGTGATACTTATGTACACGTTCCAAAGGAAAATAGGAATAAGTTGGACAATAAAGTTCAACAATACATCTTTATTAGTTATAAAGATGGTTTGAAAACTTATAATCTTTGGAATCCAAAAAATTAGAAGGTTGTTTATAGCTAGAATGTTGTTTATATAGAGTTCAAAGATGTTATCAAATAGGAAGTACCATCAAGGGAAAAGGAACTAGAGGTAGTGGAGTTTGAGGTGCAAGATGAAGAATTTTAACCAACAGGGGAACTTGATTTAGAATAAGAAAAACCACAGAGTATGTTATTGAGGAGATCAACTTAGGACAAAAGGGAACCAGAAAGGTATACTCCTATGTTCATATGCTAGTTGTGTTGTTAGTTTGATGTATGCAATCATCTATACTAGACCAAACATTGCACATGCAATGGGAGTTTTGAATAAATATATATGTCAACACTAGGGAAGAAGCAATGGACAACTATATGGTTTTTAGGTATTTGTGTGGTGCTATAGATTATGTAATTTACTACCAAATGAAGACCTAAAGAAGATTTAGTGTTGGACTTACATGGCTTTGTTAACGTGGACTAAGCTAGATATCTAGATCATAAAATATCTACAAGTGGTTATTTGCTTTACTTATTTTGAGGAGAAATTAGTTAGATGAGCAAGAGATAACCTGTAGTAGGGCTCTCAACTAGAAAAGGTGAATACATGGAAGCCACTCATGCTAATAAGGAAGTTGTATGGTTGTAGAGAGTTTGTTCATGTATTGGGTTGTGCAAAAAGTTGTAAGGTTAGATTGTGATAGTTATAGTCTATTATTCATGACAAAGAACTCAATTTATCATTATAACAAAAAGCATAGTGATGGACATGGTTGAAGGGGAGAATATGATGTGGTAATGGTGGAAACTTTGAAGAATGTTGCAAACTCAATAACAAAGTCTATGAGTAATGAGAAGTTCTCCTAATGTAGAGAAATAATGGGCATTTCCACCCTATATTGTTCACATGTACTCTTACAACCTATTATAGACATTTTTGGGCACTGCAACCCCAATCATAAATGTCCATAAATTGAGGGCTCCTAAATCCCTAAAAGTGTTGCTTCACTACCTAAAGGAACAAGGTCAGCTGATTACATCATCTCCCAGAAGTTCTCCACTAAAAACTACTCAGAAATGGTCAAAATTGGACCATATTGAATACCCAGCGCAGAGGGTGCGATGCATATCACCTTCCCAGTGTAAAGGTGCGATGCATACGGGATGGCCCCTCTGTAGAGTGCGAAGGGCGAGAATGGACAAATGGCAGAGACAGTTTGCAAGGTGGAAGACAATAGAATCTTCCAGAAGCTTCCCCTCTTACACTTGCCTCTTTGTTTTCGACCAAGGATGAGTAAGAGATCATCAGTCTCCAAGTGGAATCAAGAACTATCAGAGAGAGGACACTAATAAAAACCCCAGAAGATGAATCAACCCCCTACAATAATCTATATATGGATCCCTCATCACAGAGATCCAGGGGGCTGGAATCTTGTATCTTGTAGAAAAGTGTTGTTGGTTTTTTGGTGAAACTTCATAGTGTTGGGTGATCTAAGCTTTATTTGAGGTGAAGAAGGGCTTTCTTGCTGGAGGATGATGCTGGGTCAGAACAATTGGTTGTAATCTTGTTTCTATTCTTGATATTAATAAAGTTATTCAAGTTTTCCTCCATATTCTTGTATGTTTGATTATATATGCATTGGTGTGGTTAATACATATCTGGTCCTGTGTTATTTATGAATATAGATCTCTGTTCTTCGATAGTAGTATGCTGCTTTGATTCCACAGGTGCTCTTTGAAGCTGGGCAAACGAAGAAGAAGTGGCAAAGATCTATCAGGAAGGAGAGGAATCAAGTAAGGAACCAAGCGCACAGACTAAGGTTGGTGTCCTTTGTTCCACTCTTATCTATTTTTCATAAAGGAAAATGAAAGTAGTCTTTACTTGTTTGTTTCTAAGATAGCTACCAGTCTTAGTGGGAATAGCAGCTCCAAGTGGACACTATTCCCAGTAACAAAATGGCGACTCCAATGGGGAGCGAATAGATTGTCTGTTAGTCTATCTTTGTTTATTTTATAAACTTACAGACGGAGCTTGAAGTCAAGCCAGCTAGCCTTCGAACTGCATTTGTTATATGAATGCAAAGTAGATCAATGTTGCTTCAGTCTATCTCCGGGTTTTATTTATAAATTGAATAATCGATCTACAAACGTTCTAATTGCCCTAAGTGGTGGCTCCAGTAACCTCCTTAGATCAACCCCTGTGATTTACATTTAGTGAACATCACTTACTCTGCCTAAATCCCTGAACTGAACTGTAAATTGTGAGCAAAGACTGGTTAAAAGTCTCGCACTGGTACCATCGCACCCTCCCTTCAAGGCACTCTGTATGCATCACACTTCCCGTGTGCAATAGGTGAGATGCATACTAGTTTCCCTGTGTGACAGGTGCGATGATCAGGGAAGGTTAATTTTACCTTCAGACTTTGGTTTTTCTTCACTCTTTTCAGTTCTATTCAGGAGTTTTGCTATCTGTGGTCAGTATATCTCTGTGAAAACCCCCTTCTCTTCCATCATTCCGCCTCTATTGTGCAAAGAACTATAAGTGTTTTTATGTATTGTGCGCCATTTTCATTTCTCTTTTGCAAAGAAGTAGCATAGTCGAACTGTCGTTTCTTAATCTGAAATTGTTGTAAGTGTCGTTTTCAGTCATAGAAGAGAATCCCATTGTTCTTGATAGTCGATCGTACTGTTACTATTGTATGTGATTTGAATTAGTAGTTTTTTAAGTGTCGAAAAACAGTTTTCATTTCAAAATCGCAAAGTGTTGCCCTTATCTTCACTTCATTTTGAAAAGAAATTTGTTAAGTATTGTCGCTTTGAAAATAATTCAGATTTGCACTTAGCTTTCTTATCGTTATTCATACATTAAGAAGGCTGAAAACAAATACATGCATGTGCATTTGCATTTAGACTACTTGGGTTGATTTAGGACAGTGCATTTAGTGTGTGCTTTGTTCTCTTTGTTGAAAGACTCTCAATTTTATTTCCTTAGTAGCTAGGATTTTCATTTCCAAAAGAAGATTAAATAGTTGTTTATCATCTTAGACTGCATTTTAGGAATT